>JANITX010017396.1:0-21653 GCA_027564395.1 Erythroxylum ulei | reverse complement strand
TCATTCAATTTTTATATTTAAATAGCTGCAAGCAAGACCAAAACAAGGTGAAAAAAAGCGAAAGCCCTTCTTTCAATTCAAGTTCTTCCCAGATACATGGCAACCATACCCGGCTCAACATTCTTGGAAAACAATCGAATCGAGGGTTCGGAGGAGAATTGGCCATTCAATCTTGTAAACTAATCGAGACCGAAATTGGAAAAAGAGAGACGAACGGAGAGGAATAACCAATCGATGAAGGAACATGAAACCATTCTGTTTCAATAGAGGTACGAGAAAGGGTTGGGGGCAATAAAGTAGGTGAAGTGGTTGGATTTTGCGAGCTGTTCCAACCACTGCTGGATGTGATTCCAAGAGCCGAACGAGAATGAATACCACACAGAAGAGTCAAGACCAGGCTCCCTAATGAAATGTTTAACCAATCCATTCCGTATCGACCGAATTGGTACGGAAGTTGTAATATGGGAAAACCGCAGAAAACACAACTTATTTGAATAACCCGGTGACCTACCAATTGTAGAAATAGGATCTTTGGCAAGCAATAAGCACTTAAATAATACAATTCGAGTGTACTATCTTCTTTCTCATTTCGAGGAAAAGGTGCGGGAGGAAAAGAAAACAACGGAGGGATCCGAATCAGACCTAAATGGGAATGACATGAAAAGTCTTTTTCAAAACCTAGCATTAAGGGCGTTACGACGATATACGAGAGGAATGAAGAAAAACTCGTGATTGGTGTGGAGGGGAAGATCTTTTTATGATATAGTTCAAGAAGGAGTCGTCTCATTTCCTTACTTCTTCGTTCTTTCTAATTCATTCACTTCAAGGCTGGTTCTGAACGCCGCGTAACATCATCTTCAACCAACCTCCACCGTACGTACTCTTAATCAACAAAGCCTACAATTTTTTTAACAAAATAAGATCCTCCACCATACTTTAAAAAATCCTTTTGTACATCTTCCAGAATTTCTTTTTCATGTGGGTCCACTTCGATCAGACTTTCCGGGAGTTCACACTCCAGCTCGTCCCGCATATCCTCCAGAAATGAAATCAAGGCTTTTTCGGGATTCTGGTAGTAGGAATTATTCAACAGGTCAGGATTAGCCGAAACTACTTGTTGAAAGAGAGCATAACAGGAATGTTTCAGCTCACGCATTTGTAGATCCCTATTCTCGAAGTCGAGCAAGCGGTTATATTCTTTCTGGGAGGAAGCTTGATCGAGGGTGATTTGGACTTCGGTCCAATAGAGGCCCAGGCCCCTTTCCTTGTCAAGTAGGAAGAGGGTTTGGTCATTTTCTAGTGCTACAATTCGATTTCGGAGGGACGATTCCAAGCTCATATTTCGGACAATATGGGGTTGGTAGGAGGGTCTTGCTTCACTTCATCGCCGCGCGCCGCCCTTGCTCCCGGTTGATTCACCGCGCTATCGGTGTCGCTTTCCGGAAAAGGCTCTGTTAAGACGTCGATATCAAAATGAGTCCAACCAGAGCCCCTATGCCAAATGATCCTTCTTTGGTACTACCTTCCTGGCTAGTCTTGCCTATGGAAATTCAAAGTCAAACAAAATCTTCCTCAAGTCCGTGGAGTCCCTGTTTAATGTAACCTCTTCTTAGGATGGTCTGAAGTCTGTCCTGTCAATGTCTGTTATCGTCGAGAGGTCGGCCCTGGAGGCCAGAGAGTCTGTAATCAAGGAACTTGTGGTTTGCAATGAAATTCAATCTAGGTTTGCTTACGTGTCGGAGTTTGTTGATGATGATGAGATGCTTAAAATCTTGAAAAAAAAAGGAAAACAAATAGCAGACCTTAACTCCCCTTCCAAGAATCACTGCCTCATGCAGGTAGATGAGGAAGAAACCTATGGTGAAACTCCTCCTGAACTCTTGGAAATGGTGGAGAGATCAGAGGAAAGGAAGGCTCAACCCGTCATGGAATAAACCCAACCAATTCATTTAGGGACCGCAGACGAACGCAAGAGGTTAGGGATAGGAACCACTTTGATTTGACTCTCGAAGAACGAACAAGCCTGATTGACCTTTTGAAAGAATACAAGGATGTCTTTGCATGGTCCTAGGATGATATGCCTGAACTCAGCACAGACATAGTTCAGCATAAAATCCCTTTGTATTCTGATGCCAAGCCAGTCAAGCAGAAACTGAGGAGAATTAGGCCCGAATAGACGTTGAAAATCAAAGAGGAAGTAGAAAAGCAGCTAAAGGCAGGATCCGCATGTGCGTTGACTTTCGCGACCTCAACAAAGTAGGTCCCAAGGAGGATTTCCCTTTGCCACACATTTCAATCTTGGTTGGCAATACAGCGGGGCATGAATTATTATCCTTCATGGATGGCTTCTCAGGGTACAATCAAATAAAGATGGCGCCAGAAGATATGCAGAAAACCCATTTTATAGTGGGGAAGATTTTTCTACCGTGTCATGCCTTTACTTAAAAAAGAAACTTAAAAAAGCCGGGGTAACATATCAAAGGGCAACTACAATCTTGTTGCATGACATGTTGCATAATAAAAAAAAAGGTTTCAGTATATGTTGATAACATGATAGTGAAGTCTAGGGGCAGAGATGAACACTGTGCGGCATTAATCAAATTCTTTGACCGAATACGTCAGTACCAGTTGAGGCTTAATCCCCAAAAATGCGCCTTTGGTGTCACATCAGGAAAACTGGAAGGGTTTCTCGTCAATCAAAGAGCTAAAGAGGTCGACCCTAAAAAAGAAAGGGCCCCTCAAGAAATGACCCCACCCAGAAACCTGAAAGAGCTCAAATCTCTCCAAGGAAGGTTAGTATTTAAAATATACGACGGTTCATTTCCAATTTATCAGGAAGATGCCAACACGCCTTCGAAAGCCTGAAGGAATATTTACTAAATACTAAATGGCAGCTCCAGAGAAAGGAAGGTCTTTGATCTTATACATAGCAGTTATGGACAATTCCTTAGGTGCTTTGCTCGAAAAAAAGAATGATGAAGGGCGGGAAAGGGCCTTTTTTAAGCCGCATGATGGTGGATGCAGAGAACAAATACTCGCCTATCGAGAAGATGTGCCTCGCACAACTATTCCCAGTCAAAAAGCTCAGGTTGGCACATCAAACCATGCTCATATCCTACATCATGACAAGATCAGCACTATCGGGGAATTGAATTTAGCCAAATGGGCAGTTTTACTAATTGAATTTGTTATCCTATATGCCCGCGATCAAAGGACAAGCCCTTGCAGACTTCCTGGCAGCGCATCCAGTTCCAGACCCCTGAACACGGACCTTCCTGATGAATCAGTCTTTACGGTCGAGGCCGGATTTCCAAAGTGGGAAGGCGGCACACCCAGAACAAATTGAAGATCAAACTCTACGTTCAGGCACAGGAATTGTATTCGTCACACCACAGAAAGGCGTTAACCATTTCTATTTTGCGAAACTGAAAGGCTGTTCAAACAATGAAGCTGAGTACGAAGCGCTCATTGCCGGCCTCCTGGTAGTCTTACAAATTGGTATAAAGGTCCTCATGATCTATGGGGGTTCGCAGTTAATCATTCGCCAGCTCTAGGGTACATATGAAGTACGCAAACCAGAATGAATACCCTACCACGCCATGGCTATGGAGCTCATAAAAGAGTTCAAGCTTCTGCCACGAAAAAGAACGACAAGGCAGACGCATTCGCCAAGTTAGTAGCCGCTCTAGCAGCCCCCCTGGTGGCAGAACATAAGTCATTATACATGACAGGGTCCTGCCTGAAAGAACTTATCCAGGATTGCAATGCTGTCACCATAGTGGAAAGGGCTCCCTGCATGGAAGTATCTATTGAAGATTGGAGACATTTTCTTATTAACTACGTTAAGCACGGCAGATGGCCAGAAGAAAGCCACAAAATCACCCAGCTTCGAAGGCTGATTCTTCAGTGTGTATTTAAACGAAACTTTATACAGAAAGTCTTATGCTGTGGCTGAGATGTTTGTCTAGTGATGAAGCAAAGCAAGCCATGTACGAAGTACATTCAGGGGTGTGTGGTGCCCACGGTCTGGGCCAAAGATGCAAGTTAAGCTCAAACAGATGGGGGTACTACTGGCCTACAATGGTCAAGAATTGTATGGACTATGTTAAAGCAACATTTGTCAAATCCACGGAGACTCGATGCCAAACCCCTTGCGTCCTACCGTAGCATTCTGGCCTATCTTTCTGATGCGCTAGTACTAAACGCTCCGGCTGTAGAGTAATAGTAATCACTCATAACAGGCACTTTAAAAAGAGTGAGCAGGGAATAGGGACACGCTACGCCCCTCGTAAGGCCGAGAAAAGGCTCGCTACCGAGTTCTAGTTACCACTCCGTGGTAACATACTCTTTCGTAGATCGGGGAATATTAATATATCTTTTTAGGTAATTTAGTAGCTCGAAGCTGAACTGAACCATCGTGAATATAACTAGCGCTTAAGGAAAAGGCCTAGAAGCAGGCAAGTTGATTCCCATCTCTGAAGGTCAGTTGGCAAATTCCCATTCTCGTGGTTACGAAAGTAGGCTATTCATTCGCATCTCTCAAGAAAACAAAACGGTTTAGTCTTAGTCAACCGAGTGAATGCGGAATATTGAACTGATTGATAGCTCTCTATGAACTCTTTCTACTCTACTTAAGCAATAAAGATGAAACTTATCCCCGAACGGGAAAGAGGGAAGGAAGGAACTGATTTAGCAATTATGCCACGTCTGTTGCAAGAATAGGCTCTTAGCCTGATGACTTTCCTGCTTTACTTGATTGCCATTGCCTTTATAACTGGGTTTACTGCTTTACGGATAAGGAATTACCGGTCGTTGGGAAGATCATAAGCTGGTCTAGGAGCCGAAAGAGCTCAACTGACTTAGTTGTAGAGGGCGACTGAAAAGGAGGCTCGACCCGCAGGGGGCAGATTTTATAGTCAACTTCCCTGTATTGCATAAGCTCCAAAGAATTTCATCCTCTTCATCATTGTTCTCAGGTGCTTTGAACCCTGCAAGAGAAAGCAGTGTGAGGTAGAAAATAGTGTAAGACTCTCCAGTTCCACTCACCGGAAGCAGTGACATAGTCTTTGACAGACAGATCAGGCATGTCAGGCAGCAAGGTATTGTTGGTAAGCTTCTCCAACACAGGAAGGTTGGGTATCCACCTGTCTCTCCAAAATTTGGCTGAATTCCCATTGTTAATGAGCCATAGCTTATTTTCAGCAGTGATATGCCAAACTGATTCAATTCCTTTCCAAAGGCATGATGATTCTTTTTTGTCCGGGTTCCAGTTGCCATGTTGGAAATACTTGCATTTCAAGACTTGAACCCAGAGAGAGTTGTGTTCTGTCATCAGCCCCCAAGCTAACTTCATCATAAAGGCAAGGTTCATGTGGTCAGTCTCTCTAATTCCCAGACCCCCTTTCTTTTTGGGCTTGCATATCTGATTCCAGCTAAGAAGGTCTGTCTTCCTTTTGACAGCTGTGTCCCCCCAAATTCAATTCCTGATGAGAGCATCCAGCTTCTTAGAAATTGACATGGGAAGGACAGCAGACTGCATGGAATAGACAGCAAGAGTGTTCAACACGGCCTTAGATAAGGTAATCCTGCCAGCTAGAGAGAGATTATTAGCTTTCCAACCATTTAACCTTCTCTGGGTCTTTTCAATTATGTATTGATAAGTCAGTTTAGTAGTTCCGCCATGTAATAATGGCACACCCAGATACTTCCCTAGATCCTTTGTGTGTTGAAAAGTAGATAGCCTCTCAAGTTCTTTGATTTCAGTAGTGGTGACATTAGGGGAAGTGTAGAATTGAGTCTTTTCTTTGCTAACCATGAGCCCTGAAACATCAGCAAATAAATCAAGGAAGTCAGTGATCACATTCATTTGTCTCATAGTAGCTTCAGCAAATAGAATGAAGTCATCTGCAAAAAGAGGTGTGAGATAGTCATCCCTGATCTTCTGAGTCTCACAGCCTTCCATTTTCCAGTCTGTAGTCAGTCTCTAATCCCATGGGCTAGTCTCCCTATGCACAGCACAAAGATGTAGGGGGGTAAGGGGCAACCCTGTCTAATCCCTCTAGTAGGAGTCAAACTCTCAGTCTTTTCCCCATTCCATAGCACCTGCCTTAGTTTTAATGCATGACATAATTAAGTTGACAAGATTGTTAGGAACCTTAGCTTTGAGTAGACTTTCTTCAATGAAATCCCATCTAAGGCTGTCAAAAGCCTTCTCAAGATCAACTTTGATTGCCATGAATCCTCTCTTTCCTTTCTTTGCTCTCATAGAGTGTATACTTTCCAGTGCAATCACAATCTTATTGCTTATGTGTCTTCCTTTGACTGGTCTGTTCCTGCTCTGAAGAAAGATTGTATATTAAGTCTAAGGTGTTCAGGCATCACCATTTTTCGTCTATTGGAGATGACCTTAGTGATGAATTTGTAAATGACATTACAAAGGCCAATAGGTCTGAATTGCCTGATGGAATGAGGTTCATATTCCTTAGGGATAAGGGTCAACATGGGATGGTTAATATTAGCACACACTTCCTGATTTTGAAAACATTGTTGAATAAACTCACAAACTGAAGAGCGCCACTCTTTTTGAGAAAATAGGGCATGGAGACCATCCGGACCAGGTGCTTTATATGGGTGGAGGGAGAAGACTGCCTTCTGAATTTCTCTTGGGGTGACAGGTGTAGAGATGTGGTTGATCTGATCCTCACTCAGGGGGTGGTAAGAAGAGGTGCTTTCATAGCATTGATGAGGGCCAAATCTCACACAATACAAATCCTGAAAGAACTGACAGGTATGCTTCTTTAGTATCTCTTGATCATAAGACCATTCTCCAGAGTTGACTTTGAGTTCTTTGACTTTCTTTTGCTTTTTCCTAATGAGCATGAAAAAAGTTGGTATTTTGATCCCCAAGATTGATCCAATCCTGTCTTGATTTCTGATACCACAGAATCTATTCCTGGTGGAGGATCTCCTCATACTCAGCTTGTAATTGGCTTTGCAATCTCACCTTGTGAGGATTTGACCTGATCTCTAGCTTCCTTTCAATACCACTCAACCTGGCAAGCAACCTTTTCCCCGCCATAAGAAAATCTTTCCAAAAGTATTGACATTCCAATCCTGCATCTGCTTAGTTAATCTTTCAATACTAGTAGCAATGTCCCCACTCTGTCTCCAATTCCTTTTAAGAAAATCATCAAACTCTGCATGAAGTAAGCAGGCGGCTTGAAATCTGAAAGGTCTGTCTTGCTTACTTCTAGCATCCTCTGTACTGACTTTAATTAGAATAGGCCTGTGATCAGAGCCAATTCTAGGCAACTGAATAAGGAGAACTTTTCCTGCCAAGGTAGGTTGACCAATGCCCTATCTAGACTCTCTTGCACATTACCTCTTTTCCAAGTGAATTGGGGACCTGTAGAACCAAGATCAATTAGACCATAATTTTCAATCCAATTAGAAAAAATAGCACACTTTCTAATAGAAGCTGGATTTCCTCCCTCTTTTTCAGTAGGAGAAGAAAGAGTATTGAAATTTCCAGCCGGGGAATTGATTAGGCCAGCAATAGAATGGACTTCCTCCCGTAAAGCCTTCCTCTTTAGTTCAATAGGAGAGACATAGATTGCTGTCAAGTACCACCAGTGCAAGTCTTTAGTCATTTTGAGGTGAAGGTATTGCTGATGATGTCTAACAGCCTCAATAGTGACCTTGGAGTCATCCCATAAAAGCCATATACCTCCAGAGAATCTCACAGCCTCCACTCTATGAGAGTTAGGGAAAGCAGTTTTCTTGATCACTTTAGTAGCTCTCTCGCCACTGATTCTAGGCTCAATTACAGTTCAAATCCTCTTTTAGTCAAGGATTTTAAAAGAGGATTTGAACCCGCTAGGAAAGAATGGAACTTCAAAAACATGTACTCCGTCGAAGGCTCTTGGTACTTTGACCCTGATGCAAGCATATAGGAGTTCTCAGGTAATCGTTCTATAAGGAATGCTCTTTCGCCGCGCCCTACTCTAAAGAAAGTATAAAAGCGCCTTTCCTTGGTAAAGAGAGATTTATATACCTTGAGGAACTTATTCAACTCGAGTTCGCCACAGAACCCATCTCTGGAACCAAAGCCAAGTTCAACCTTAACCAAGCTCTACAAGCTTGTTTCATCCTTATGCCCTATCCTAACTATCTATATGCTATAAGGACATTAGCAAGAAGCGCTTAACTTTCCCAAGGCACAGATATTCAGAGTTACGTAGTGGGAGTGAGCCAGTAAGAAGGATGGAGAGGAAGCCTGGTGAAGAACTTATTGACTCTTGCTTAAGAAAAAGTGGAAGTGACTTTCTCACGCTCGTCAGGCAACGAGGGTAGACCAAAAGCATAAAATGGCCCCAGCCGCTCAAGATAGCCTTAATGGAAGAAGTAGGGCTAGTCTATTCTCGTTCACTCTGGGTTCAGCATCTCTTACGCATCATACTTCATTGGAAAGATTCTTAAACAATTAGTTAACCGTAGACCAGGCATCAGAAATCCCGTACCATGGACAATGATCAGTTCGTTACTGCAGAGTAAACAATTCCCGGTTGGTGATTCCGAGATCAATAAGTAGAGGGCTTACTTTCAAAGGGGTTTCAGCAACCCTAGAGCTAGTTCAACTTGAAGACTGTCTTTTTCTCTATACGGAATTCCTAGGAGTCCACAAAACAAGCCAGTACCAAATAACCTAGAATACGGAAGTTTTAGACCCACTCAAGCGAACTAGCAAAGAAGCAATATGTCCAGTCACCTGGTCTTTAGGATTCTTACGATACCAGGCGACACTAAGCAGAAATACAAAGTGGAGGTAATTCTTTATCCACTCTGCCGGGTCTGTCCTTTGAGACGACTATGCCCTACAGCTCTAAATAGGGCCTCTTCAACAAAGAGTGATAGCTCCAATGCTTGTAAACAGCTCTTGCTAAGACAAGGAACTGCTAATGTTGAGCAAGAGCAACCGATATATAAATATCCATAAATCTCAACAAGCGACAACTCAAGTGCTGCTTTTATGTTACGACTAGACTTCGTTGCTGCTCCGGCTTCTTATTCTTGCTTAGAGGGCCCGGTAGAAAATTAGATACAAGGACAGTAGGTAGTCAAGAGAAAAGAAGACACTGACCTCTTATCGGCTCTTCAAGCAAGCGCGATAGCTAATCCAGAAAGCCATAAAAGAAAAGCGGATATAAGGAAACGAACGCATAAGCACACGAGTACTTAGTAGACTTATTGGTTGGATGCTTCTTTACGGCTCGGCTCTATAGTAAGCTATGGATAGTTCGTGGAAGCCTCCCTATCGAGACCATTAAAGGGATAAATCATGAATAATTAATACGAACAGCGTCAGAATAAGAGCGAGCAGATTTTCACGAATAAACCCAGTTACCTGCGTTCTTCCTTTACCGAAGTTCCGTTCATGAGTGAAGCGCGTCAGCGTCTTCCTTTGGCTTAACCGATGGTGAGCTTTACAGGATTCAAAAACTTGATAGCCGGGTAGCCTACCTTCTTTGCTTAACCTAACAGGCCATCAGGTTCCTTTCTGCTTCCATTTTCGGGATATGATATGACACTTCATACTTCCCCGCTCCTTTGGCTTTGTCACGAGCTGGACTCGAACCAGCGTGTTCCAGATACTTTTTTTTTTTCTGGATTTCAGCCTTCCTGATCGTAACTTTGATTACCGGGTTCCCCCTTCTCGTCTTTCTAAAATGGACTACTTCCCGGGTCTACTAGAAGTCTTTTTTTTATTAATTAAAGCCCTCTTTCCGGACTTCCCCTAGACCTCTGTCCGTCCTATGTCCCTTACTTAAACTCGAGATGAACTAGTCGTCTAGCTCGAGCGAGTCAAACAGTCTAGTCGATTCGATGAAGCAGTGAACAAGAGATCGGGTCTGGCGAATACCTTTCCTTTGCTTTGTTTGATTATCTAATTTCCTTGAACCAGGTTCTTATAGAGAGTAAGGGGTTTTGGAATTCCATTTTATTGGTCTCCTGAAACTAGCAGCCTTAATGGGAGAGTGTTCGTTCATATGGGTTGATACTCTCTGTTTCGGTGGTTACGGTAAGCAAGCAAGGTTTTACCAACCTGTAACTGGTCTGCAACACATGGTTGCAGGATAATATTAATATTCCACTCAGAGGCCAGTCTAACAACCTTCTGCTATAGGGGTCAAACTCCTTCTCCATTTCTCTTAAAAACTTCATCATCTCTTCTTCTCCTTCCTGACAGGGCTTGACATACTGCATCATATCCGAGGCTTCACCTCCTTTCTCCCATGCCCATCTGCCAATTTGTCTCAATCCGTTGACAACTTCCCATGCTTCAGCTTTCAGCTTCTCGCGATCTTCTTGTATACGTTTTTTTTGCATCCTCGAGACAATCAACTTCGTTTTGTAGTTCATTAAGCCTTTTGCTTTGTTGTTGTATCACTTGCTCAAACAAAATAAAATAGGCTCTGGTCGAGCGCTGTTGTTCTTGTAGCTCCATATTTTGCCATTGTAGCCTTTCGACTTCCCTTGACAACTCTACATTTTTGGTAGCATTGAACTTTGCTAAGCTCTTCAACTCTTGATTCTCCTGTTCAATTTAATCTCTTTCTGCTCTTTTCTTTGAGGCTACCCCTTTCATTTTTTCATATTTTAGCTTGAGGTTCGCATTCTCCTCTTCCAGTCTTTTTTCTTTTATTTATTTGCTGAGTGGATCGAGTCGGTCTTCCAATTATTTGAGAACCTCACTCTTTCCGTCGGGAGAGATGGGAACGGTGAACCTTAAGGTCTTCAGCATCAGTCACGAATCAAAGGGCAATCTTTCCTCCCTCTCCAACGTACTTTGGTCGCTTCTCCCTATGGTAATACACCAGAGTGAGTTCATTGAGACTTCCCATCGTATCGCCTATTCTGCTATCTGTATTCGGCTCATTGGGCACCGAATGGCAGTAAAGGATGCACTTCTAAGACCAAGTCTCATACATTCTTCTCTCTTCGCTTCGCCCCTTTCTTTACCCGCTCGCTTCGCCCTTAAAGTAAAAGTAAAGGAGCTTTGAGCGAAGGTGTGACGCTGAGGGTTGCTTACTTATTATTACATTACGTCGCGTCAAGTCAAAGGTTTTTGTTACGTAATGAAAGGGCACGTCAGGCACTGCTTTCAGCCAACGAGCTTAACTACTAGATGCTATTTCGACATCATACACAGTAAAGAAAGGACTCATGAATGACCTTACCCCTAGCCCTAGTACTCTGATTCAACCGCTTATGTTCTTCGCCAATGTTCTATTAGGGAGACCTGTTGCTGTTGTTGAACTAGTCTGGCCACTCTCACTTTTAGGATACGTTATTCCACAAAGTAACTAAGAAAAGGGTTTTCAATTATAATTCCTCAAAGCGTGAAGCTAAACCGTAAGGGACGAAGTGAGTCAACATGGTGGGAAAGGGGTGTAGTAGTCCTCTTTTCCAAAGAAAGTTGAATGAATGTAAGGTTTTTAGTTTTCAACTTCGCTTTTTTAGCTGGTTCTTTGCCGATAGCAACAATTGCTTTAGCGCCATTTTCTCGAAATGCGGAATTCGTATCTCTTTCTAATTGGAAATGCTCCTTGGTCAATCAACTAATGTATCTATCCCTTTTCTTTTATGCGTTAAGGAGATAAATGGCTGGAGAAGCAGCCTAAGATAATAGTGGCTTTAGCCGCACTCATGTCTCCCCAATCCAATAGTTGCTTTAGCGCGAGGTCAATTACATCGAACCTTCCCTTGGCTTTTCCCCACCAATTTCTTTAGCGCCAGCAGGAGCAGCAGATACGGGTTTAGCGGGAGCAGACTTTCTTGAACAGGAGCCGCATAAAGAGCATCGAAAACAGCGTTTTGAGGACCTAGATGATAAATTCTCCCCACGAACTCCCATCAGCATGCCCTAAAAGATCAAGATTTGACCGATGCGGCGCACAACTCTCTTGGGAAAGGGAATTCCTATTGGTTTACCCAGAATCTCTGAATGTTAGAATACACTCCTTACCGAGTCTCAAACCATCGGCTAATACTCCGTTAGGAGAAATATAGCTAGAACCGTTAAAAGTTTTAAAAAGGGGGTTCCCCGTGTAATACTTACAGCCCGCCAAACCTCTTTGAGTTGGGGTTCCAAACCTCTGTTCTCCAATACTCCTATCGGAGTGTATTTCCCATCGGTTGTCTACCCAGAATCTCTTCTCTTACTTACGAGCCTGGAGCTAATCCAACCATTTACTCTATCTGAGCTGCTACGATCCCGTCAAGCTGTGCAGCTACGATTCCGCTCAGCAGTAGAAAGCGGTGCAGCTACGGCCTACGACCTACAAGCAAGTGAAAAGCATCGTTAGTAAGATGGCATGTCTTTCAACTCCAGTTTTGGAGAGAATAATTTCATTTCTACCCGGGGAAAGAAAGCATTAAGAAAGAGGTGCGTAGCGTTCTCAAGCACGGATTCAAATCGAGTTGGACCATTTTGGGGACGAGATTGAAAGTATGTAAACAACTCAATCCGGGAAAAGAAAAAAAAAAGGCCAATAGAATAGAAGAACCCCTAGTCTTTTCTCTTGCTTCTGACTCAGATAGAACTGGGAAGCCTTTTCGATGCGATCAAAACTAGTAGTTGGTAACGAACCAACCTTTAGACTAACGTTCTTAACTACTACTAAGACAGGAAAGAGTCTCTTTCTCTTTAGTTTAAGACAGGAATCCCCTTAATCTCCTTCTGTTTGCCATATCTTGAAAAGGAAATTGACCTTCTTCTTTTCTTTCTCACATGCCTCAACTAGAGAAATTCACTTATTTTACACAGTTCTTCTGGTAGTATGAGGCGCTTCAGCGCCGGAGTTTCCCTCTAGCTCAGACTCAGAAAGAAGAACTCACTCTTGACTCTAATTCCGTAGGTTGCTCTGCATTGATTGACTAAAGCAGGAAAAGCAGCCCTTCTGATTGAAAGAACCGAACCATGACGAATCTGTCTTTGCTCACTCCATGAGATAATCTACTTTGTCTGATTGACTTCCTCAGGAGATCCCTATGTTATGTATCTATCCTGTGCTTTCTTTCTCTCGGTATGGTTTACCACATGCCTGTGATCTTTCTCTTTCAACCTTGGTCTCGCTAGTAGTAGTATCCTTACCTTCTCCTCGGCAGGATGAGTCTTTCAACGCAACTAAAAGCTGTAGACTGACAGGCCCCTAAAGTTAAAAGTAGGTAGCCGCCAGTCTACCAGTTATACATGAGATCTGCCCGGTCATTTCCTTAGCAAGATAGTTGGATCCCTTACGGGAATCGAACCCGTGGTACGAGAGTCAAGTAATGGAAGTTGGGATTTGAAATGTAAGTCTGTGCACTAACTCCATTCCTCAGCAAAGCAATCCGGTCGGTGCGGGCAAGGCAGTACTGGTACTCAATCGATCTTGCTCTAGCCGAAAGCGGCTTCACGGAAAGGAAAAGTCAACCTTCCCTATAGTGCTTTCTCGAGGGGCCAGATATGATCTTGCCAAAAGGTGCGGAAAAAGCAGCTTCACGCTCTACTTTAGACTACTTTCCTTTTCCAGGCAATTGGTTTAGCTAACCCTTATTATATTATACGCATCTATTGGGCAAAGAAGCATCGCTCCTTCCGGGCTTTATTCCACAGTTTCGTCTTTCCGATCATTCGACTAAGGGGAGAAGGGGTGGATGAGGCTTAGTAGATTCGGAAGAGAATTCTAATCCATATCTGATCTTTCCCGGAAAAGACTTTGGCTTCTTGAATAGGCCAGATTCCACTTGTCGTGAGAAAGAGGATGAAAGGAACGCTTATTGGTTTCGTTTCGTAGCCCCTCCTGCCGCAGTGTGCACTAAGTCGACAGCTTCTTTGTCGAAATGAGGAATCGGAATCCCTTCACTTAGTAGCTTTAAAAAGGAAGTCAGGTTTTGCATTCTATAGAATGCCCAGAATCGGTTGTGAAAGAATGGCTTTTGTTCCAATCATCCGCTGCGCCCAGTAGTTCCTTTTCATCGTCTGCGAGACTTTTAGTTAAATGAAAGGGTCCAAAAAGAGCTCGAAAGGAGTCCTTCGTAGTGAGAGAGTGAGTTCCGGTCCGACACGAGGTGAGGGATAGTCTTAGCTGCGAGGCCCCGTACTAAATATGATAACAGGGATGTAAGAGGAGTATGGAGTTGGTGCACATAGTAATGCCAGGGTCTCGAATGCAAAACTTGGACTTGAAGGGAAGGAAGGCTTCCCCAGTCGCTCTAGTTGATGCTTACTTTCTTTGGTGTACAGGGAATTCAATAACAGAAGTGGAAGTGCGAAAAAGGCATATCGGCTAAGGCCTAGTTCCTCTTCAAAGGTAGGCAAAGATTGAATAGAATCTTATCCTTTCTCAGCGGGATCCTATCTTCGCATGAAAAAAGTCAAGTAAGCAGTCAAGAATGAATCTGTCTCAGATCTAGCTTTCACAGGCTAAATGCCGTATGTTGACAGACCTTTAGAAGCTAACTGATCTTTAGGCTATGCTATGACTGCCTCGGATCTTACTAAACCCAGGGAATCCGTTCCTCTTCTCCCGTCTGCCTAAAAGGAAGAAGCCTAAGCAGCAATCTCAAATGTTTACTCAGTCAGCTATCTACACCGGTAAGTTAGGTATTTCCTTCGTCTCGTCTAAGTAGTCTAGTAAGGAAGGCGAAAGGAAGAAGTCTTCTTTCGTTCCAGATATTGATAAGCTGGTGATTCCGTTCTTGCAATCAAGTCCGGAGAAGTCATTCCATTTAGTTAGACGGGGAAGAGATATCTTTCTATTGTTGTAGTTACCAAAGCCCGTACTTAGAAGTCTAAAGTTAGAAAGCAAGTAAAGTCTTGAAGTATAGGCATAAGCCTTAAAGAATCACAGGCAGGGGGACAGACGGTTAGAAAGCTACAAACCATTCTTATTTCCTTCCTGGCTTCCCCTGGAAGTCAGAACCCGAGCTAGTACTATGATTTAGTCTAATACATTCCCGACCGGAGCTAGCTGACTATATCTATTTAGTTAGGAAAGCATTGGGACCAGAGACATAGAAGCTGGATAAAAGAACTCTAAGTCATAACAAGAAGGAGTTGGGGGCGCGCAGAGCACCTAATCAAGTTTGTTAAATCAATCGGACAACCGTAACTAATAAGATAAAGAAAGAAAAGAACCATTTGGAGAAACCAAGGTAGTCAAAATCTCTTACTTCGGACAAGCGTAACGAATAAGATCAACCAATCAAAGAGACTTCCATTCGATCCTTGCCTCTTGCTTAATAGAATTCATGCTTTCAATCTTTGTCTGTCATCCTACGTCATTTCATGTCTTCAGTCAATCTTACTGACTTCCCTGGCTTTATACTTTCAGACTTCCGCCCAGATCAGATGAAGTAAGGGCTTGAACAACAATCTTTGAATATGAGATTGAGGCAGAGGCTTATTTGTTCCCTGATTTAAGGGGAATAGTGGAGATATCAGGGATATACTTCCTAAACAATAGAGGCACTTTATTAAGTATCTCTACTGAGGCCATCGCAACCTTTCTAAGGTCCGATGGAGGGGACAGTATAGATTGGAAGGTCTCCTTCGACACTGGCTTGGCTAGCTTTATAAGTTTGGCCATAGTAAATGCCGAAAGGTAGATCTTAACAACTACATCTGCCTTCTTATAAGTTTTCGATGGAATGGCGCGAAATCCATCATTGGCAAAACAATTGGAAGAAGGCATGGACCTTCTCATTGAGGTTCTTTGTTTTTCTTCTTTATGTCGTCGGCTTTCACCATGTGCTAGGAATAAAGTTGTGGATGGATTGGGGAATTCCTCACAAACTAATCCTCGGTTGGAAGGGAATTAGTCTAACTCCAATTTTGGGAGTCAGCCTTGCACCTCTATTGAGTAATGCCTGAGTCGACCCCTTCTCCCGAACTTCCTACAGGCTGGCTTTTCTAAAAAAAGGTTGTTCAGGGTCGGAACGAGTAAGCCTCGAGAGACTCACTTATTGGAAAAGATGATGTTAAGCTTCCTACCATTGGCCTCCCTGCGCCCGCAGACGGATGCTCGTAACATAACATCTCCTCGCTTGAGCATCTTTATATGAAAATTGTTCTGTTATAACAACGGCAAAATTGAGGACCATGCCTCCACTTATGGTAACCAAATCCTTCTGCCGGGATTGGTGTCGAGTCCGTTGTGAGAGGCGCTTAAAAGGCCGTTAAGGCATTACACTCAGGGGTGAACCCACAGGGGAGGGGAGAGGTTGCTTCCTAAAAACAACTGGGTTTGGCTCGTTGCCTTTGATTCCTTACCCATAGCATAAGATAAAGGGTGCGTGCTTCAACATCTAAGTTTCACACAAGGAACCTCCTGCTCTTAAGGATAAACTACGATATTTGATGGACTGGCAGGTCAGCCACGTAATTTATCCCTCAAGCTGAACGAACTTGACCTGCTCCTTTAGTTTAGGGCTATAGAGTTTACTTGCTTCTCACTAACGGCAGAATCATGAGCTTCATCACTCGACTCTAAACAAAATTTTAAAAACTCGGCTATAGGATGACAATCCTTCACTCCGGAAGGGTAGGTTCCATACCGACAAGACCTCCTATCCCAGAATCAGCTCATTTCACACCAACGGAACTTAATCACCAAGGTAGAGTTGTATAAAGCCCTAATGTAACTGAACGAAGTGGAAAACCCGCAATACGATAGCAAAAACCTTCTGTGTGTAAGAAGAAAAGCTTAATCGAGTTAGGTAGGATGTAGATCGAGCGCAATAAGCTACAGGAGTGATTATTTCGCTTTGGAAGGAAAAAAGCATCTCAAATAAGGTCCTCACTCAGCTCTCAGGCTGTCTGGGAATAGCTCCACCAGACATAGAAGAAAGGAGTGTAGGATTGGTAAGCTTTGCCGGAAAGAAGCTACTCGACTAATTCAGGAGGCTACTACCGGCGAAGCTCGCTTGCTTCGGAGCGTGCTATTGCGTGAAGCGGAAAGGGACAGCGGAATCTAAGACCACACCAGACAGGGAAAACGAGGATTAGATATTTCGTCAACCACCACTTGAGCGCGATTCGCTTATCTGTTGAAAAGTACCATCCAGACAGTAAACCTTTAGGGCATATGACTAGTAAGGTAAATCAACCTATCGTATCGACGAGATGCAACAAGAAGAAAATTAGCAGACTATGTATGAAAAAGGAATTTGTTCTCATCTACGTTTGTCTCAATCATGGGCGGTTGAAGAGAGTTCTTCCGATCCGATCATTGCGTAAGCCGAGAGTGAAAGAGATGAGGAGGGGATTGTGTTACTGGTGTGATGAGAAGTATACCTTTGGTCATAAGTGCAAGAGCTCTCAATTGTATATGTTAATGATTCAAAACGATGGCAGGGACAAGGAGGAGGTGAAGATTTCATTGATTGCAGTGTTGCAAAAAGAGTAGGGTAGGGTGCAGACTCCAACAGACAAAGGCCGTTAAGGTGGCTGTGGCTAATGGAGATTTACTGGAAGTCAATGCTTGGTGCAAAGGGTTGTGTTGGACAGCACAGGGTTTAGAATTGACCACTGATTTCATGGTAATGCCTTTGGGAGAATATGGGGCGGTCTTGGGCATCCAATGGCTGTCAACCTTGGGGCCAATCACATGGGATTTCCAACGATTAACAATGGTAAAACCAACCCTATTGCTTGAGGAAATTCTCAAATTACTGAAGAAATTAGATAGCCAATCTGTGGTTTTGTCATACAATAAGATCCAATTTGTTTTGACTCGTTAGGTTTGGCCCATTACCTTGAGTGAGGCCGAACGTGTACACCTTTTGTTTGTTATGAAGATGTGATCTTATCCACCGATGGGTCTTGTTCTAAGCCCACTATCCTAATAGGGTCCCATCTTGTGTCGGGTTAAGGCTCCACCTCATGTTGGGTTAGTGGAACCCAATTTCTTCTTGTATTTTAGGGCTTTGCTTGGCATTGGGCTTTAGTTAAGCCTACATCTTTATTTGATTTGGTCTGAAAGAAATAGACGCATTTTCATTCAGGCAACAAGCAAAACCCCATCGATATGTCTTTCTTTGATGGTTCATGTAGGCTTGGGTCTTTCATTCGGGCCCTCTTGGGGCACCCTGTGGGCCAATGCGTAGTTGCTTGGGCTTTCTTAACGTGGTTTATTTGATGACTCAGTTAATGGATGTCACGAGTCCATTGGCATAGAATATTGAATCTTTTCTACGTAAGCTGGTTGTACAAAGTTTGTTACAATGTGATTCGGGTATATTAGTGTGCTCCGTAAGGTAGCCAGAGCCAGCCAGGTTTTCATTAAACAGGCATGATAGTCTTTAACTACAGAAAAGTAGTGCGGAGAACTAGCCAGAAGTGTGCCTGCCATCAAATTCGGTGACGCATGGCGGGATTCCTCTACCACTCTATAAATGGAGGCTCCATAAGTGTCTTCTTCATCAAAATCAAACCAAAGAAATTTCGTAATAGCACGTATAGCTATGGATGCTGCAAACAGGCTTTCTGCAATTGCTGCCGAAATGGGGCAACTGCAAAATGAAATTCAAGAGCACCGTAGAGTGCTAAACTTCCTTTTGAGAAGTGTTAGAACAATGGATCCTGCAAGGAAAGAAGCGCGCATTCGCGCTACCAGAGAGCGCATAGAGGGTTTGGAGGAGAGGCAGCAAGCGCTGCGGGCGGAGCAGCAAACGCTCATTGTTCATGGAGCACTCGGTCGCCTGGGAGACTAGAAAAAATAAGAATAAAAAGTGGTTCCTTTATCTTCTTTCTACTTGTTAAGGCCTATCCTTTGACTTATTTCTGTTTCGAAAATCATTAATATTAATGTAGTTAGCATAACAGAATGCTTTTAAAGCTCTAGTTCTCTAGGAAAGTCATATGTGGTTTTTTATGTAATGTAGTGTTTTTATTTTTATGTATTTTATATTTTTGAATAAATCTTTTTGATAAATGTTTTTTCTCGATTGATAATAGATAGAAGGAAAGATTCTATTTTTTATAGTATAGATTTGCTGCCTGAGGGTATAGAATCGGATCAGAAAGGATATTTGTTACAAAATGTGCTAATATAAAGAGGGTTTGCCCTACTAGATGATGACAGAATCAGTCTTGCATTGGTATAAGCATAACATAAGTTCGTCGATGAAAGTAAAAAACAATCTTTCTGATTTTGAAGCAAGAACATCCCGTGGGATGAGAGAAACGACCTATTAAGTCAGTCCAACTGAATAAAGAAGAAGCAGATAGAATCCATTTCAGAAAATCAAAGAGGTGAACTCGCTTTCAAATGAACTCAAACTTCAACTGGCTTAGCTGGCCTGGCTGGTAAGGGATTCTATTAGGGCTGGCCCGAAACTTGCTTTCTTTCTCACTTGATTAAGTCAGACCTGCCTTAGTAGATGGGAAAGCTTTCTATTCTAACTGGCCTGTAACCGAAAATCGGAGATTGATGCACCTCTTACCTAGGGATCCTACTACTTAGTACTTAGAGCCCTCCTTCTATTAAACTGGATGAAACTGTCTTGCTGGATTACCCCACGTGAAGATGATGTCCTGCCCTTAGAACTATAAAGGAATTCCATTCAATATCTGGTTCAGGCCTTCCTCAAAGAGATGCCGCACTCCCACAGGGGAAGAAATATATTAGCGTGTTAGACCTTCCAGGCCGGGATAAGACACAAAAAACCTATCCTTAGGTTATGGGTATGACTTTTCCCAGTATAAGGTTAGCGTATCAATAGACTCAGCCAGTCTCAGTCCTTCCCTAGGGAGATTGAAGATGGAATGCAAGGATTGAGACCACACTAGCCGGACAGATGCACCCCTACGCTTTGGCTGCTTTGGCTTGTTTGGATCGCTATCCGAAAAAAAATGGGCTAGTTCATTACCGGCTAACGGCAAACAGAACTAGTTGAATTAGCGAGGAACATTTCCTTAAGAAAGCGGGTGCCCCTTAGGAGATGACTGACAGCCAAAGCTTCTCGCTCTTTCCCTTTCAAGTGCCTATACCTGACAGTTCTCTCCATTAGAAGATGCCAGTCTGACTCTTTACTTGGTAACAATCCCTTCTGTGCACACTTCCTTATTGTTCGATTCCAAAGCCCCCTTGCTTCCTCTTACAACATTTCATGCTTCAAAGCAGAGTTTCATTTCCTATTCAATTTCCCCCTGGGATCACTGAACTCACTTTCGTTTTTGGAAAGTCGGGATTTTTGGCATCAATGCCGATTGCCTTCTACGAGCATCAAAAAAGACATCGCATCTAGTTGGTCATCAACCCAATTTCACTAAGAAAGTGAATGTCAAAAGTGCAACTTGCATCAAAGACCGTGTTTTTGGCATAACAAAAAAGGGGATAGAAGAAAGATATGCCAGCTTCACGCTTACCTTACAGAATGCCTTCCTTTGAGTGAGAGTGAAATCCCTGTAGTCAAGCTGATACTAGATCTCTTGTACCGCTATTCTTCATGGTTCTGAATATCATGTGATTGCCTGAAAGCGATTCCAGGAGAGCCTAGCATAGAGCTTTTTTGTGATGAAATCGCTTACCCCTTCTTCTCTGCATGCTAAGGCTCAGTCTTTATAGATATGATAGTTACCCATTCCCTCTAGGTTCACTCTATTTCATCACTACTCCCTTTCTTGTGCCTATTCACTCTATTCCTTCGAATGGAAACCTCCTAGGGAAACTAGGTCCTACTATAGATGTAAAGAGATGTAAAGTACCCCATCTTTGTAGGCTCCTCCGCATTCACTCGTATCAATTTGAGGACTGGGAGAGACGGTATGCCCCTTAGACACCTTCTTACTGGGAGACAGAACCAAAAGGAGACACCCCTTTTAATAAGATTTGCCTATTATTTATTTTATTATTAACGAGAGAAAAATGTTGCTTAGGCACATTAGCGTTAGCTCTCCAAAGGAAAAAAGATTGACTATCTATAACGAAAGATATCTTCTCTTTTTCACATAGACAGTGAACCCATCCTAATCCAGCAATTCAGTCTGCGTCTGCCTATCCAACCACATGCATGGAAGCACTTACGACTGAACACTCTTTCACAGGGAGGGAAAGGGGATGGATCTTTCTCTCATTACAGCATCATTCCCAATAGCTTCATTTATCCCACTCGATAGAAGGGCGGACTAAGAGAGGGGAGCGATCTTTTCATCCAACTAGAAATCTCGTAAGAGAAGAGAAGATTACGCCCAACAATCCCATGTCTTTCTTGGTTGGTAACCCCAACCGGCGATTTCCAACAAGTCTTTCTTCGTTTTTGGAGGAAGCAGACTTTTCACAATAGGAAAGAGAAATGACTATCAGGAACCAACGATTCTCTCTTCTTAAACAACCTATATCCTCCACACTTAATCAGCATTTGATAGATTATCCAACCCCGAGCAATCTTAGTTATTGGTGGGGGTTCGGTTCGTTAGCTGGTATTTGTTTAGTTATTCAGATAGTGACTGGCGTTTTTTTAGCTATGCATCACACACCTCATGTGGATCTAGCTTTCAACAGCGTAGAACACGTTATGAGAGATGTTGAAGGGGGCTGGTTGCTCCGTTATATGCATGCTAATGGGGCAAGTATGTTTCTCATTGTGGTTCACCTTCATATTTTTCG
>JANITX010013850.1:0-21848 GCA_027564395.1 Erythroxylum ulei | reverse complement strand
AATAGTTAGTATCACTTCTTATCATTATCATTATATTATTATAAAATGTTAGTACTAAATTTATAGCTTAATATTTTATAAACTAATTAACTTATTTTTTATTTATTTTGTAGGAAACAAATCAATAGTGAACTTCATCCTGAAGAATAGCTAGGAAATTTTACCTTAGAGAATTTTAGCTTAAATTAATACGTAGTAGTTTGAGATAATTGTAATAAATAATTTCTTGGATATTAAAATTTACAATTTAATATATTGGAAATTAGAATTTTGTACATTTTGGTGATTTTTATATATTTTATATATACTAATACTTTTTATTTGCTTGTCTTATAATATCTTGGCACTAAAATTCGTATCATTTGTGACAACCTCTAGTTTATGGCCACCAATGCAAAAAATTTTATTGATTAAGTAATTAAATTGTTAAATTTAATAATATTATTTGCGACAAACAAGAACACATTAGTGATAAATTTATTGTACCATATATTCTTTATTTAGTGACAACATTATTGTAACATATAACTTTCATACTTGTGACCAAATCTATTAGACAATATAGCCATTAATGCAAATTTCTTGACAACTAATATAATTCCGTTGATGAATTGCTAGTTTTGTTTGTGATAATAATAAACATATTAGTGACAATACTTTTTGTAAGAACTAATTTCATTTTTGTAACGAAATGACGTTAACACTTTTTTATTAAAATATCAATGATCAAGAAGTAATGGACACTGATAAAACAATATTTTTGTCACTATTTATAATTATTTTATTGGCGATAATGTTGTAAAAATAAAATAAAGTACCGTTACGACTTTATTCGTCACTACTTTATATTATTTATGTTAAAAAACTAGTCAAAAATATGCAAAGTTGTTGTGACCATATAGTGTTGTCATATATTCCATAGGTTTTAGTGTTAGCACTTTTGTCACAATATAATAAAGTATTGTTACAACTTTATTCGTGACTACTTTACATTATTTGTGTCGACAAACTTGTCTTAAATAAGTACAGTTGTTGTGACCGTATAGTATTGTCACACATTTGATAGGTTTTAGTGTCGGCAATTTTGTCATAATAAAATGAAGTACTGTTACGACTTAATTCGTCACTATATATTATTTGTGACAATAAACTTATCATAAATATGTAAAGTTATTATAACCATATAATTTTGTCACATATTTCACAAGTTTTAGTGTCAGTATTTGTGTCACAAAAGTGTTGCATAATTGTGACCATTTCTTAAATTTGTCACTATTTCATTAGTGACGGAGGTATTTGTGACATGAGGTGACGACTTCAAAAATTGGACACGATTAATAATAGTGAC
Organism: Erythroxylum ulei; assembly: GCA_027564395.1. Taxonomy (NCBI): domain Eukaryota; kingdom Viridiplantae; phylum Streptophyta; class Magnoliopsida; order Malpighiales; family Erythroxylaceae; genus Erythroxylum; species Erythroxylum ulei. The sequence continues at coordinate 20,500 of JANITX010013850.1, read as the reverse complement.
AAATATTACTACTTTTAGTGACAACTTTTACTTTCACTAAAAATACAATTTCTTGTAGTGCGAGTACAGTGGAATAATTATGAAACTTTTCACAAATTGATTTCACAAAAACCAATATCTCTATAATTACATAAAATAATTAACACATAATTCATAATAAAGCGTGAATCTAAATTCATACATTATTTTGAAGTTTGATCATGTTCTTATCGTATTCTTGGAACCGTTTTCAAAACCAATCGATCTTAACCACCATAGCTGCTCAATGTCCAGCCTGTAACGGTATCCGTAGAATGAGTTGAGAGAATTTTGTAACTTTTACAAAAAGGGTTAAGTAAGAAGTTCTAGCTATATTAGAGTTTAATCTTATTTAAAATAGGTTTTTAGTAATTTAATTAAAATTAAATTTTAATTTCAAATAAACTTTAATTAGAATTACAAATAATTCTAATTAAATATCAATTATGCCCAAATTAAATTCAATATCTCATATTGATCCTTATTTATAAATATCTCATATTTAATCATAAAGTTTTTCAAACTTTAACAATCAAGTCTAACTTGATTAAAATAACTTTTCTCTCTGAAACATATTATATATGTGTGACCCACTAGTTCCTAAATATGTTGGCAATGATTATAAATTAGAATTAGATAAATTAAAACTTCTTTTAATTTATCTTTAATTCTCTAATTAAATAATTTATAATCATATATCAAGATTGACATCTAGCAATGCATTATGACTACCCAAATATTTAGAAATGTCAAATTAATTTTGACTAACCTATCCACGTATGATTTTTCCGTATATTTTAATCATTTCATCATACAATGTTCCGATTAGACATAGATCATAAACTTAATCCCTACTCTATTTTGAGTCCAATCATCTTAGTTCTCTGCCATTACCTACTGATTCAATTAATGACATTTGTAAACTATTTACAAATGTCATTCCACCTTGACCAAGGACTTCCCAAATCAATACTAATCGAGAACAACAGGACATTCTCCCTAATTACTCTAGGGTAATGAATCCTATCTTGATCACACAACTACCTCCTTATAATTCATGCTACATCCAATGTCTACCGATTGACCAACCCATGAGTAAATAGGTCATAAGTTGTATCAAAACGTAGCATTTCCTATACGAGATAACTTTGGAGACCTTAAGTTAAATGATTATTTATACAATCATCACAATGAGAATTCCATAAACATACAAGTAATGTTACAAATGGATTTCTCATATTGGGTTTGTTTAGTGAACTTATGCTCTAACAAGCACCTACACATTTGTTTAAGTATCTCCATACTATAGCCTATAAGATTGAATACTTCCTTCATAAGGAAAAACATAACGTGTGCTAATCTTTTGCATTATATTAATGTCCAATCTTAATAGAAAAATGACTAGGAACAATTTAAGGATAATACATAAATGCAGGCAATCTCATAATTATAATATCATTATAATTTCATTTGTAATGTATAATTATCCCATAGAATTTATCATATACATCTAAACATGTTTAAGATAAAGTATGCCTTTAAATTATATTGTCACTAAACTGTAATTAAAGCGATTTGTTGTAGGGTATAAACTAACAATATACCAATGTTGGGTTTTGAAGGGGCCTGGGGAGAAATTGAACCAGATCCAAATGAACTAGGACATCATATCTCAACCCAAAACCTTAAGGCATGGGTTATGATTCCTATATTTGCATATTACTCACTTTATTCATATGTCTCTCTCCGATGTGGGATGACTCCACTTGTGAAGTTCCAACATCTCCCCCTTATAAGTGGATCTATCCATATCAGACTAGCATACCCTCAACCTATAGCTTATGCAAAGCTATTTGAGTCATTCCAATCCAAATTCATGAATCTCTATTCATCAGACTTTGCCAACTTGGCTCTGATACCAATGTTGGGTTTTGAGGGGGCCTAAGGAGAAATTGGACCAGAGCCAAATGAGCTTATATACAACTAGGATATCATATCTACACTCAAAACCTTAAGGCATTGGGTTATTAGTCCCATCTTTGTATATGACTCACTTTATCCATATGTCTCTCTCCGATGTGGGATGACTCAACTTGTGAAGTTCCAACACATATTTATGATAGTTTGTTCGTCACCAAAGTGGCCAAGCTTTGGTGTTTGGATATTAATTTATGAAATATTTTATTCAATTACTCATGATTTATGGATGCTTATTAAGAAAAAAGTCATGGGTATTTGAAGTTTACTAATTATAAAATATTTCAAGATTATCCAAAGGATAATTAGTTAATTTTATAGTTTATGGACATGAAGTGTTAATTTGTATGTTTAGAATGAATATGTTAAGTATATTCAAAGATAGCTGGCATGTTTATTAAAGGTATGTTTAATTAACAATTAAGTAATATAAAATTAGCGTCATTATTGTAATTATAGTATGTCTTAGAATCGCCTAAAGGAAATCTTAGATATACACTAAATGTTTTATGTGGAATAATTGTTTTCAATCTAATTTAAGTGTTAAGTTTTATGACTCAGAGAATTAATGTGTGAGCATTCTATTATGTTTTGTAGTTTTTGCTCCTATTAACTTTAATTCGGTTGCTTCATTTGTTCCATCTTTTATGGATTAAATTACTCTGACTGGTGTGATCAAATCCAATTTCACCTTGGTGTATTGGATCTTAATTTGGCACTCCAATTTAAGAAACCAATGATATTATTGATGTAAGCACTACCGATGAGAAATCTTTCTACAAAGCTTGGGAAAGATCCAACAGATTGAGCTTAATTTTTATGTGAATGACTATTGCTAACAACATTATGAAAACTCTTCCTAATATTGAAGTTTCTAAAGAATTTATGAAATTTGTGAAAAAGCATTCCCAATCTGCTAATAAGTCACTTACAGGGACATTAATAGCTAAGTTGACCACTATGAAGTTTGATGGTTCACAAAGCATGCATAAACATGTCATTGAAATGAAAAATATAGTAGCAAGACTAAAGACATTGGGTATGAAAGTTGATGAATTTTTCCTAGTACAGTTCACCCTTAATTATTTACCTCTTAAGCAGTATGGGTCATTCCAAAAGAATTATAACACTATAAAGGATAAGTGGAATGTAAATGAATTAGCCCGTATGCTTGTTCAAGAGGAGACAAAGCTTAAGAATTAAGGGACCCATACCATTAATTTGGTAGGTCATCAAGGAGCTGAAAAGAAGCCCAAAAGGAATTATGGCAAAGGCAAGGGCAAGGAAAGACCACTTAAAGTTAATGAATCCTCTAGTCAGGTTCATAAGAAGGAACATAAAGGTGATAGATGCTATTTTTGCAAGAAACTTAGGTATTATAAAAAAGATTGCCTAACACGTAGAGCCTGCTTCGAAAAGAAAGGTAAGCTTAGTGCTTTAGTATGTTTCGAATCTAATTTGGCTAAAGTTCCTTATAACAGTTGGTGGATTGATTCTGGTTATACCATTCATGTTTCGAATACCTTGCTTAGATTCCTTACAACCCAAACCATAAACCCAAACGAAAAGTTTATTTTGATGGGGAACTGCATCAAAGCTCTAGTTGAAGCCATAGGAACTTATAATTTCATTTTAGATACTGAACACAATTTAGATTTATTTCAGGCACTTTATGTACCTTCTGTTTCTAGTAATTTAGTTTCCTTATCTAAACTTGATTTTGTTGGTTATACTTTGGGAATGGATGTTTCAGTTTATTTAAAAACAATTGCCTTATAAGTTATGGTATTCTTTATAATGGCCTATACAAGTTAATTCTTGATAACCTTTTTTGCTCCTACTAACCCTACATCATAATGTTGATACTAAACGTGGTTTAATTAGTGAAAGTTCAGCTTTGTTATGGTATAAACGTTTAGGTCATATTTCTAAAGAAAGACTACAAAGATTGGTAAAAAATGAAAATTTACTAGATTTGGACTTTACTGATTTTGGTATGTGTGTAGATTGCATTAAGGGAAAGCAAACCAAGCACACAAATAAAGGAGCCACAAGAAGCACACAACTTCTTGAAATTATACACTTAATGTTCCATCTTTTAGTGGAGAAAAGTATTTCATCCCATTTATTGATGACTTTTCATGTTATGGATATGTCTATTTATTGCAGAGAAGACTTAAGCAACAAATACGTTACACGTGTTTGTTCATGAGGTGGGAAGGTAACTAGATAGAAAGGTGAAAATTGTCAAATCTGACCGGGTTGGTGAATTTTGCGCAAATATAATTAGTCAGGATAATTCTCAGGTCTATTTGCCAAATTTCTTGAAAAGCATGGCATATGTGCTCAATACACAATTTCAAGTATACCATAACAAAATGGTGTGGTAGAAAGGCGTAATCATACATTAATGGATATGATTAGGAGTATGTTAAGTAATTTGTCTTTACCTTTATCATTGTGGATTCATCCATTAAGCTTAGCTTTTTACTTGTTACATAGGGTTCCTAGTAAGGCAATTCCAAAGACTCCTTTTGAACTGTGAACTGGAAGGAAACCTAGTTTAAGCCACCTGCATGTTTGGCGGTGGAAGTAAGAATTTATAATCCACATGAAAAGAAACTGGATAAGAATTTATAATCCACATGAAAAAAATTTGGATGCTAGAACAATTAGTGGGTTTTTTATTGGTTATCTAGAAAAGTCTAAAGGGTATAGATTTTTATTGTCCTAATCATACAACAAAAATTGTTGAAATTGGAAATACTAGGTTCATTAAGAATGTTAAAACCAGTAGGAGTATTAAAAGACCACGTAATGTAGTTATTAAAGAAATAAAAGTTCAAGTTCCCCTAACAAATTCTTCAATACATGTTACTCCTACAGTTGTAGAACAATTTCACAATTTACAGGAGCAACAAATAAGTGATCAAACACTTCTGAAGTTGAACCTATTGAACTTGCAATTAATGTTCCAATTATAGAACACCCATAAGAAATAACATTAAGAAAGTATCAAAGACTTAGAAAACCATCTCTTTTTAATGATTATACGGTATATCTACAAGAGTCAAAATTTACTTAGGAAATAAAGATGATCCAGTTTCATTTTCACAAGCTGTTGAAAGTAGTAATTCTACTAAATGGATTGATGCTATGAAAGAAGAGTTGAATTCTATAGAGCAGAATGAAGTTTGGCATTTAGTCAAATTGCCTGAAGGTTGTAAGAAAGTCGAATATAAGTGGATTTTAAAAATCAAACGTGACTCTTATGGCAATATGAAAGACATAAAGCTAGACTTGTTGCTAAAAGTTATACTCAGAAAGATGAAATTGATTATAAGGAGACTTTTTCACCTGTTTCAAAGAAAGACTCCTTAAGAATTATTATGACACTAATGGCTTATTATGATTTAGAGTTACATCAAATGGATGCAAAGGTAATTTAGAGGAAGAAGTGTATATGGATCAACCTGAAGGTTTTTAATTGAAGGAAAGGAAGACATGATGTCTAAACTTAAGAAATAGAAATATGGACTTAAGTAAGCCTCCCGAAAATGGTATCTTAAGTTCAATGATACTATTATATCCTTTGGATATAAAGAAAACTTCGTTAATTAGTGTATATATCTAAAGATTAGTGGGAGTAAGTTCATATTTTTGGTACTTTATATTGATGATATCTTGTTAGCTACTAATGATCTTGGTTTAATGCACAACACCAAGAAATTTCTCTATGAGATTCTTGAAATGAAAGATATGAGAGAAGCCAGTTATGTGATAGGAATTGAAATATTTCGTGACAGGTCACAAGAACTATTAGGCTTATCTCAAAAAGCTCATATTGAAAAGGTCTTGGAGAGATTTGGCATAAAAATTTGTTATGCAAGTGTAGTTCCAATTCAGAAAGGAAACAAGTTTAGTCTTAATCAATGTCCAAAAAATGAATGGAAACATAAGCAAATGGCAAATTTTCCTTATGTATCAATTGTTAGAAGCCTAATGTATACTCAAACTCGCACCAAACCAAGGATTAGCTTTAATGTCAGTATGTTGGGTAGGTATTCATGTAATCATGGATTGGATCATTGGAAAGCTGCAAAGAAAGTTTTGAGATATCTATAAGGTATTAAAGATCATATGCTCACTTATAGGAGATTCAATCATTTGAAAGTGATAGGATATTCATATTTAGATTATGTCGGTTGCATTAATACCAAAAAGTCCACTTTTGGCTACCTTTTTCTATTAGCTAGAGGGACTATTTCTTGAAAAAGTGTGAAGCAGTCTATCATTGCCACATCCACTATGGAAGCTGAATTTGTATCATGTTTTGAAGCTACAATTCAAGGATTATGGTTCCTGACCTTTATTTCGAGACTTGAAGTTGTCGATAGTATTGCTAATCTGCTGAAAATTTATTATGATAATTCTACAAAAGGAACGACAAGTATTCTAAAGGTGCTAAACATATGGAATTAAAATACTAGTATGTAAAAGAATAAGTTCATAAACAAATAGTGTCAATTAAACATATTAGCATTAATTATATGATTGCAGATCCTTTGACGAAAGGATTGGCACTAAAAGTCTTTAAAGAACATGTTGAAAGAATGAGTATTATAGGATATCATGATTGAGATTTATGATATTTGTATTTTGACACTGTGAGCTCACTTATGTTTATATTTTTGTCAATCCTATTTTATAGTATACATTTATGAATTGATTATGTTGATAGGATTTGTCTTTAAATAAGACATGATTGCTGGACCATTAATGTGTTTCTTATTTATGGATCATATTGAATAAAGTGTTAATATTGTAGTACGTGGAAAGAATTATGTTGTTTGTTAAGATTTGAAACCTTCATCTCTCTTATTAGTATCTTTGTTTGATTGTAATTTATGATGTAATCAACATTAAAGAATTTAGCAAAGTTTATACGCAAAATGTTTATTTATTATTAAACCATGATATATAATTTTTTAATTAATGAGCCAAGTGGGAGAATATAAAACCTATATAATATGTGGCTTACTAATAATTATGGTTTCAATAATATTAAGTGCTAAATTTTAATTAGTCAATTTAATTAGGTTAGATAAAGTTTTTATTTTAAACTCACCTTTTGATGGGAATGGTTAAGATATACCTATATCATAGAAAGTGGTCCTTTCTCGCGCCCATACACCTCTCTTTACGTTTTTACCATCAAAAAGCAGAATTATTGAGGGAAAGAGGAGAGAAATTAAGTTTCTCCATATTCAATTACTTTGAGAAGTTTTTTCTCAATTAAAATTAAACTAATCTTATGGACCAAGTATGTATATCCTATTTAATTCCTATTTTATATTTTGGCGAAAAACATAAAATTTTAAGATTTGGTTAAAGAATTATTGCAATTATATCTATGCAGTAAATTATGCTTACAACTTACTCTGCACTGTGCTTGTTTTAAACAATTCATTTAAAGGATTGAAAGAATCCTCGCTCTCTCTCTCATCCAATACTTTCTTTTCTGGTTGGGGATAGATACTTGTGTCATTAACTTATGTGAAGTACGCATTTGTGATTTTTTTCCTTGGGAGAAGGAGAGCAAAAGAACTATAATATAATGCAATTACCGAATTTTAGGCTGCAATATCTCCAGTAAATGACGAGTCTTTCGCAGCCGGTAAACAATAGATCAAGACCAAAGTAACAGTTAATTTCAAACCTTAAAACATAATAGCCACAAATAAGCAATTTCCTTAATTTGCCTTTCATTTTCCCTAAGATATCTGGCAATCTAATATGGGAAAAGGAAAAGTTCGATTTTGTGGGAAAAAACTAAGCCAAGCTGATTGGATTTTAAAACGGAAGCAGAAGTGTTTAAACAAGCATGGTCCCTACAATAGAAACAGAAGCCTTACGAACTGAAATGCAACAAAACCTACCTATTTGCACCAGATAGAAACAAAGAAAGCAAGCCATGTAGGCATCCCAAATCTTCACAGGAGGAGTCTCCGAGTGGCATTTAGACTTAGAGATACATGTGTTCTCACCTTATTCCAGATTGGAATGAGCACTCGAGAACCTTCATCTCCATTGGCTTGAAGGGCAAGAGAGATATCTCAGTATCTACACATTTCTTTAAATTAACATCTATTAAATCATAACTTAACCATTTGGCCTCATTAAATATATAGAAATCTGAGTGTCTCTAATAGGGAAGTTCAACTAATCACCTCTAAAACAAGTAGAGAGTTTCTGTCACAATGCCAACGTTGAAGCAAATGGACAACAGGACCAAGATGCAAGCTGCAGTGAGAAGCAAATATGATGCATGGCTCCTGCCAATTGGTTCTAAGTAAATATCGTGAGCTTGAGTTCTAACCAATAAAATTTTGCCAGACAACATCAAGAAGTATACTTATTGTAGAAGCATTTAAAATAAACAACTGGGTATAGGAAGTCAATTTTCAGAGATGAATTTTTGTCAAACTAGGTCCATGTGAATATATAACTAAAAGAGTATTACACATGTTCAAATACCTTCAAATTGAGAATTCCAATTGGCATTAAGTTCACATCTGTCACAAGAAGTACGTGACTTTCAGCATACTTACACATGTAGAAGTAAGAACTGAGCATGAAAGGACGTCTTCCAAATCACTAGACGCAAATATCTAAAAACTTCCCCTTGAAGTGGAGATTTAGAAACATAGTCTAGTTCTATCTACAAAAACATCAACATAAAAAGAGTCCAGCCGGGCATATCTTACAATAGTTCAGTAGAATGAATACTAGGAAATAGACGAAGTTTTTCTCCTTCAAGTGCTGGGCATATGAAAACGACGACTGACACGAAAACGGCTTTCCTAACAACACAAGGACAAACGAAAAATGTGTTTCAATTTTAATACACTATCACTCCCTGGAAAAGGACCAGAAATTTTAATGCGCTGCTCCAGTCGTGTCCTTTTCCATGCACTATCGCTCCATAGAAAAGGACCAGAAAGATATTGTTCTAGGCCTCATTAACTACAACAAAATACTTGGTTCCATATGAAAATCTATGAATGAAAAGCAAAAGATTAAGTTGAAAAAGAGTAAGATACAGAATATACATTCAGGAAATTGAAGGATAATGTCTTTAGCAATTCTTGTAGAAGTATGCTCGTGTATTTTACGATTTAGGCGTTGAGAACGGACAGCCTGTTCATTGATTGTGAAGACTAGAAATGAAACTTAAAAAAGAGAAAGTGATTGGAAAGATGCTTATTCAAATATATGTGTTTCTTTGCACTTTCAATCCATTGTACACTTTTTTTGTCAGCAAGTCTCTTAACTTTAAGAACATTTTTCTACCATTAGTTTCTGAAAGTACCGTAGGGGTGTTTCACAAACTTTCAGATTTTGCCGCGGTCATTTCTAGCACAATAAAAAACCAGAAAAATTAAACATAGAAATATGAATCAACACCGATATTTGTTAATGCAGTTCGACAAACCTTGTTTATATCTGCAAGCCCTCACCTAGCTTAATTCTTTCGCTAATGATAATAGTTTTATACAAGGCTTTATTGAACTGACACCATTCAACCCTTAATACTATCCTTCATCTTCACAACCCGTGCAAGAGTTTTACACCTAATAGTACGACCGCCTCGTACTAACCTCAACAGAAGATTTTTTCAAACAACGTTTAATAATAACAAAACAAACTAAACAACTCAAGTGATTAAACAAAATTTAATACAAATAAAAACACTTGAGAAAGGAAAGAAGAACAATTTTTCAATAAGCTCAACTCTACTAAAATAGATCTGAAAGTTGTAGTGAGTTGATTCACACAAATTCCATTACCAACTCACGGAGCAGTAATGACATCAAGTAGAGCTGAAAGTTGTTACCACACTGTGGGTTGATTCACACAAATTCCATTACTAACTCACGGAGCAGTAGTGACATCAATAGTGCAGCCAACAACCAACCTTCAGCAGAAGATAAATGCAATTCACAAAATGACCAGCTGTGAAGCACACCAACGACACACCCAAAAAGGAACCACGACCAAAGACTCAACCAACAAATTCAAATTGCCCAATAGATTTGAATTGCCGAACAGATTCACGCAAGGATAGAAACAAAAAAACACAGCTGCAACCCCAACCTTTACTGCAATGATGTCTTTTTAGCAATGATATATTTTTCTACAATAATCAAAAGAGAACAACAATGGAAGACCATCGTAGACACATGTGTAAGCTGGATAACCTCTACATGTAGAAGTCTTCAAGACCATCTGCAGTAATCTCACAATTTTCTTCAATCACCCCACGTGATTCACTTACACTTCCATTAAAGATAGACTTCTTTTGTACTTTAACCCTTATCAAAAAATCCAATTCAAATAAGAAGTATTACTTAGTTACACCTCATCTTAATTTGGATTTTTTAAATTATTATCTTGAAGATCCAATGATAAAAAATGCTAAAATTAAATAATGAGATATAAATAAATATCTTAACAGTTTCGCTATTATGAACAACCATAATCTATTTTATCTCACCCTATGACTTTTCTGGTTGCAATTTAACTGACAATGATATAGTTCTAGTGCTTTAGTTCCAATTTCTTCTTTGTTTCTATCTGGCAAGAAACTGGTGCGAGATAGGAAGAAGAGGAAATTGGTGCAATAAATAAGATAGTGGCTTGAATTTAACTAAGGATTTTAGTTTCATTTCACTATTAGGTCTTTCAGTTAAGGGATTTTAAGAATTTAAAAGATTTTATTTAATAACTTAACTAAAAGATTAACATAATGGAAAATTAAATTAAATACAAATTCTTAATAATTTTATTTTTTGAAAAAAGTTAAATTGGCCTCAGTATGTCACGTGTTATACATGTAGCAGTGGAACCTACTAACAATTAGGTATGGCAACAGGACCCAGGCCCGATTTAAAGACATTGGACCTCGAGCATGGATTCCTAGACCTGGTCGAGCCTTAGGTACGGGCTGCCTGGCCGATAAAAGGACATCATTTTTGAAACATTTTATAAAAAATAATAAATCGGGTCGAGCTGGCCCACCATGGGCGGTCAGGCTGTACTTTGGGCCTCTCCCTTGCCCGGTCTGGCTGGCTTGGCCCGGGTCATTGTCATCCCTACTAATAACAACAATAACAACTGCAACATATTAGTAAAAGTCTTGTTGATACATGGGATATGGGAATGTCTAGAAATACGTCATCTTACTCTTAACTGGTAGAGAGACCGCGTATACCAAGGGGGAGGGTGTGTGTGTGCATTCGTGCGTGTGCGTGTGAGAGCATGTGTGTGTGTGGGGGAGCGTGTGCATGTGCGCTAAATAAATAAATAAATAGATAAATAATATCCAAATATAAAATAGAATAAAATAAAGTGAAATATAAATATATACAAATAAAAATATAAAAATAAGTAATAAATAAATAATACAATAAATATACAAGAAGGAAAAATAAAAATAAAAGATAAAATAACTACGTAAATACATAAACAAGAAAGAATCAAGTAAATAAATAAAACTTATTAAAAGAAAATATTTAGGCTAAGTAAGAAAATTTTTAGGCTAAATAACTAAAAAAGAAGTATTACATATTAAATGTTTAGGCTAACTACAAGGCATAAGACTCAATGGAACATGTTTAAAAGACATATGAGAAAGGGAAGGGCCTCTCTATGTGAGATCCTTTACCCTATCATAGTATGCCAAAGTTTTCTATTGAGGGTCACGTTCGTGGTAAGTTCCAATAGAGCCATATCATTCTTGATCAACTCCACCCAATTCTTAGCCTTATAGTCCCTAAGTTCAATTTTCTCGCATTTACTTACTAGAGCGTTAGGATGTCTCCTCTTAATATGTCATAACCACTTAAGCCTTGTCTTTTTTAATTTTTCATTAATATTAGTTATCTTTAATTTTTCTTTTACCATTATATTAATGACCTTATCTCTTCTAGTAAGAATACACATCCAATGGAGCATCTTGATCTCTACCACCATTAAATTTTGACTATGTACTTGTTTGATGGGCCAAAACTCCACCCTATAGAGCATGGTCGACCTAATTGCTAAACATTAGAATTTGCCTTTGGGTTTGAGCAGTATCTTCCTATTACTTAAAAATCCTGATGTACTTCTCTATTTAAGCCACCCGTATCTGATATGGTGAACTATGTTTACATCAATCTCTCTATTGCTTTGGATGATAGACTCTCAGTACTTAGAACACTCTTTCTATGGTATAACTTCTGAATCAATCTTTAAATCTTCATCAAAAGTCACCCTATAGCTTGAAAAGTTATACTCTAAGTACTCAGTCTGAGTCTTATTCAATGTAAAACCCTTAGACTATAATGTATCCCTCCAAAGTTCATTAACACCCTTTTAATGTCTCATCTATTAATACAACGTCATCAATAAACAATATATACCAAGGCACATCCTCTTGGATATTTTTGGTGAGCTCATCTATCACTATTGTAAACAAAAAGAAGCTCAATGAGGAGCCTTGGTGTAGCCCAATATCAATAAAAAAATGTTATGTATCTCCTTCTATCATCCTTATTTTGGTTTTTACACCTTTATGTATATCCCTAATAACCCGTATATAGGTCATAGGAACTCTCTTAACTTCTAAATACCTCCATATGATTTCCCTAGGTACCCCGTGATGTGTATTCTCTATGTCAATAAAGTTATATGTAGGTTATGTTATCTTTCCCTGTAATATTCTCTTAATCTTCCAGGGAGATATAAAGATTTTTCATGGATATTTCGGCATGAAATGAAATTGGTTCTCTAAGTTATGTGCATCTTTTCACACTCTCTTCTCAGTTACCTTCTCTCATAATTTTAGGATGTGACTAAGTAGTTTGATGCCACTATAGTTGTTATCGCTTTAGATGTCTCCTCTGTTCTTGTATAAAAGAATTAGCATATTAAGTCTCCACTCATCCAACATTTTGGCAGCCTTAAGGATCACAAAGAGCTTGGCTAACCAAGTAAGACCCTCTTTGCCTAGGATTCTTCCACACCTTTATAGGTATCTCATCAGGCCTTACTGTCCTTCCATTCTTTATCTCCCTCAAAGCTCTTTTATTTTCTTCACTTGTGATTTGCTAGTAATAAGTAAAGTTACGATACCTCTCGAACGTGGTAAGATCACCTAAAGAGATGTTGTCCTCTATGCCTTCATTAAAAAGGCTATAGAAGTATCTCTATCATCTTCTCTTAACGTCATTTTCAGTCACGAGCATTAGCCTCGCTTCATCTTTTATACAACAAACTTGATCTAAGTCTCTCATTTTCCATTGCTTAGCTCTAACCATCTTAAATATATCTTATGTCTTAGATATTTAAAACACTCTTTTTATGGTATAACTTTTAAACCAATCTTTACTTCTACATCGAAAGTCACCCTAATGGCTATAAAAGTTATACTCTAAGTACTCAGTCTCAATTCTGCTTAATTAAAAACCCTTCGAATCTAACGTATCCCTCTAGAATTTTAAGTTAACATTGACACTTTCATACATATCTCTAACAGCTTGTATATAAGTTATAGGAACTCCCTTAACTTTTAAACACCTTCACATGATTTTTCTAAGTACCCTGTTATAATCCTTTCTAAGTTAATAAAAATCACGTGTAGGTTATGTTGTCTTTCCATATGATATTCTATTAATCTTCTAAGGAGATGTAAACCATATATCGTGGACCTTTTTGATATGAAACCAAACTGGTTGTCTGAGATAGGTGTATTCTTTCTAACTCTCTTATCAATCAACTTCTCTCATAACTTCACGGTGTAACTAAGTAGTTTTTTTGTCTTTATAGTTGTTATAGCTTTGGATGTTCCCTTTATTCTTGTATAGAGGAATTAGCATCCTAAGTCTTTACTCATTTGACATTTTGGTAGACTTAAGGATCACATTAAAAAGCATGGCTAGCCAAGTATGTAACATCCCGTTACTCACGTTAAGGCTAGAATAGTAATTTATAAGAAAATATTGAGAAATTAGGAAAATACACGTCATGCATAAGTTAAATATGACATGCACAGTTTTGCTCATTCATATGATTATATATGCATTCACTGACATTTTTCGGGTATAATTGAATTATTAAATGTAATTAAAATGTGATTTGGAAATTTTGATATATTTAGGATATTTTAAAAATTTTGGTGAATTTTAGAAAAATATTGATTTTTGGATCAATTATAGTGTGACACGTGGACTGATTAAATTGTGATAAGTGGCAGACTTATTTGAGTGACATGTGGCAGATTTATTAGGATGACAAATGTAATACATGCAAAGTGGAAACATAGTAAGTGTTTTTAAGAAGGAAATTGTCTATAGCTTTCTTTCCTTCTTTTGTTGTTTTCTTCACCGAAAGAACACTGTGTTTCCAAACTGTTTTCCTTGCTCATCCACCAAAACTTGTTCTTTAATATCACTACTGGAAATTTTACTGAAACATCAAGTAAGTTGTATTTAAGTTTGTTTTTGGATGTTGTGTAAATGATGTTTTGATGGTTGAAATTGAGTTTATGCATGAATTGAGAAAGTTCAATAGTTTCGATGTTAATGCAAAAATTTATGAGAATGGATAAATATGGATACTCTGTTTTGTTTTGGAGATCCAAAACACTTATATGTTGGATTCACTGTTGACATGTGTGAATCTGTGAAGTTGTTTAAAATGTGTTGGAAGCCTTGTTGAACCTTGATTTTGATGATTACTAGTGTTAGATTGAATACATGCATGAGAAGGTAAAGCAGTAGAGTTTCGGTGAATGCATATGTTAAATGATTTAGATAAGGAATTGAATTTGTGAATGTTGAAAAAATATAGAAAATTGAAATTTGCAATGTGAGAATCAGATTTTGATGTTAAGTGTGAATCTTGGATTTTGAATGGTGTGTGTGTTGATGAGCTAAAAATTAGTTAGAAAAATTGTTTTGAGTGTTATTTGAGTTAATTGATGTGAGAATGAACTTTGGGTGATGTGGGAAGGAACCTTAAAATCCCATCGTCTAGTTCAGGTTTAACTGAGCCATCATCTAATGCATCATTGATTGAATCCTTCGTCTGATGCATTATTGAGCAAGCCATTATCTGCTTCCCTTTTAACCAAGCCATCGTCTGATTCAGACCAAGCCTTCGTCTAAATCATATTTGACCGAGCCTTCGTCTGATTCAGACCAAGCCATCGTTTGATTGCCATAACTTCTTCATTTGCCCTCCAAACAAAGTGATTCTTGAACCACTAGTTTCCTAACACCTTTATCTATCTCTCTATAGATTTTGATGGCATTTGGTATGGATTTGAAAAAGATTGAATGAATCAAAATAAGGGTAGTATGAATTGGATATTGTGCTGAACATACTTTGGTATTTTGATGATAACATGATCTATAGAGCTCCGAATGAGATGATTTTTGTTTATACATAAACTAGAGACATAGAGATACAATTGTTCTGAATAAATAAAGTTTTAATTCAGTCTCTAAGACTTTCAATTTCTGGATGGAATTTGAGAATAGTGTACTGTTTCAGTTTAATAATAGTCCAAAAGTATTTGGGCTATAACTTTTAGATTTTTGAACCAAATTGAATAATCTTGGTATCACTGGAAACTTAAAACATTGGAGTACACCTAATTTTGTCACTTACCTTATTAGATTAATTATGAAAAGTTGATCTGAAAGCATGTTGTTAGAAAAATCTGAAGTGGTCAATTAGGTTATGAAATTGATTTCACATTGTTTATGTTGGTCTAAATTATAAGTACAAATGATATTAATGAGGGCTTTGATATCTAATTTATTTGATGATTGAATCACGTTAAGATACCCAGAATTGTCATTGAACATGCATTGTGCATATTTTATATAAGTAGATGTGCATAAAGGAATACTTATACCTTTGTGCAAAAGTGTGATATTCGTAAATGTGTTTTTGTATGTTATAGAGGAGCACATTGGACGCCAGTCAGACATTGCTGGTCCATCCAGGCAATAGCATATTGGAGCGTACTGTGAGTTAACCTAGATGATTTTCCTAGGATTGATTTGATTTGATTTATTAAGCTTCCAATTATTGAATTGTTGTGATTGTTTGTGAATTTTGGACTTAAAGTCTGAGGAGATTAATATTTGGGACTGTCTTGAAAGTGTTTTGATTTGTTTGACATTTCTGAATGATATTTGTTTTCTCAACAAAAGTTGAATGCCAGACTTAGGTCCGATGACTATGAGATTCTGATTGTGCATCATATCTGACTGTTATACATGGCATATTTTGCATTTGATGCATTTCATAAAATGTATGCTCAGATAAAGGCGTTGTGACCGGAGTAGCCAGTATGAAAGCGCTTGCACGTAAAGCTTTGCTCCATGATATATGTTTCTGACTGAGCCCAATGGGCCAGTATCTGTATAAGTATGTGATAGAAACTTGGTCATAATAATAATAACGAATGTGGAGTTTCATATGCATCTGTAATTGTATTAAGCTAATCTGATTCGAAATGATTATATGATATGCCATGAAAATGTGAGTATGTGGATTATACATGTTCTGAATGAATATTTGTGAAATATGTGATTTGTGTATATGATTTGGGTGAAATCATCAATGATGGTTCGCTCATTGAATTCGCAAAACTCATAAAAATTACTTTGTCAAGTGCTCTGATTCGATATAAATTCTTTAAACTTTAGTGTTCAAGTTATACTTTGCTAACAATGTTAGGATTCAAATTACGCCTATTTTATTTTAACTTTCACGGTGTTAGAATTATTGGTTAATTTTTTTCCTTGTCTATATGCTCTATTTATTTTTATATTTCTCATCTAATTCTTTTATCAACCACTAATTTTATTTTCTACCATCAGTTTGATTAGCCATCTTCCAAAGTATGACCCAATCTCTAGCTAGCTTCAACCCATATCTAAACATCAATCCATCATAGTCTGCTTTTCTTGGTCATGCCTTTGGATGCCATTTGTCAAGTTATTGATTAAATTTTAGTGACCTCTATTTGTTTTTCTGGACTTGCTCTTTACTCATATTGCCAATATAGTCTATTAGTGGCTTTCAAATGGAAGCAACAGTTAGCATACCATATGCATAGAGGTTCTAGCTATTTATATTCTAAACTGTGTCTCATGTTGTTAAAATTGACGAATTCAAACCATTTGTAACCTTTTGTTTTTGTCTTAATTTTATCATCTGCTGCATATTGAGTAATTTTTTGGCTATATAGATTGTTTTCTCATCTGTTTCATTTAGAGCATTGTTTTGACATATTTGTTCTTGTCATTTTCTCATATACGATATATTGCATATTTTGGTTCAATTGAACCAATCTAGCTGACTTAATACCCATTTATATTTATCTTATTGTGGATAAATTTGATATTGCAAAACTTATTGCAACTATCTGATTGACTCAAACTATAATCTTATGGTGTAAAGAATGAAAAGTTTTTTAATAGGTTGCAAGCTTTAACGTATTGTTACAGAAAACATCACTAAGCTAACTAAAGAGGTAGATGAAATTGATTCAAAATTTATAGATCGTGTTGAATATTAGGATGTAAAAATTATTAGATCATCACATAGTTTTGTAATAACTCCATTTCATCCGTTGCTATTTAATTTATTTATAGTTTTGTAATAACTCCATTTCATCCGTTTCTATTTAATTTATTGATCATGAAACTACAAAAAAATTTGGGATTTTTTTGGCTAATTAATATCAAACTAAAGGATTTGCACATTATTACAAATTACGGACTACTCTTTATAATTTAAAATAGGAGCTTAGTCAGTATATGAATGATTTTTTTTGTTTAAGTTAAACCAATATGGAATAAAATATCTCAGGCCAAAATTATTAACGATATATTCTTCTCATTCAAGTTCTTATGGCGTTTCAATCTGAGTATGAAGCTATTTGAGACTCTCTACTTCTTTGAAATCTACTACCTACACTAGATGTTGTTATTTAAGAGATTATTTTTTTTAAGAGAGTCGCCTCAATCTAGACAAAATTCTACGTTAAAAATTTGTTGTTGCAGCCACCCGATCTTCACATTAGAAATATGGCAATTATCTTTGTAAGAATTGTCATCAAATTGGTCCCATTTTTGTAAATTGTCCTACTGTAGAATACATATAGTGTCATGGGTTTGGCCATATTTGTTCTTGAACATTATCCAACGAACTTTCTTGATCAAAAGGTGGGTTCTCTAAATCCAAGAATATCTTAAAGTTTGGATGTTTTTGTGGCACTATTGCTAACATTGAGGGTTATACTGTCATAAGTGATCTTGAGATACTATCAAATAGGTTCTTTCAATAAAAACGTATGATTTTGCTTTGGCTCTAAAAGTTTACATGCCGATAAATATATTATTTGCTATGTATGGAGCGTTGGGTTCTTGTTTTTAATGAAGTATATGTGATCCATCAACAGCACAAGGCCTCCTTGTCAGCAAGGAGTCTCATAGCCTTTTTGACAGTAATACAGAGTTAAAACTCTCGAGGGAGATTATAACGAGTCCACCCTAACTTTTTTGTAAACAAACATCCCTCCATCTCATCTTTACTTTTCAAGGGTTGCCTTTGCAGCTAGTTCATAGGAACTGTTTAAAATTCTGTTAATATCTTTAATAAGTATCATAGGAAAAGCAATATGAGCTGCCCAATAGATAATGACAAAATTTAAAATGAATGTAATGAGTTGAGCCCTTCGAGCAATGTAGATATTTCTAACACCCCAAGAAGCAATTCAGTGATTAATCTTATCAATTAGGCAAGTATAATCCATAGATTTGAATCTAGAATCTGAGATAGAAATACGATGATACATCATTGGGAGCTTTTGGACTGATACGAGAGCTAGATTAACTAAGCAGCCCAATGGACCAAATGGATCAACCCTAACGCAGCTGGACTGTTCTGGTGGGCTTGGACTGTTCTGATGGGCCTATCCAACACACTCAACCTCATCCTAGACCTAATAACCTTTTGTCCCTTTGCATAATATTCCTCTGTAAATAAGCTGCACCATTCTGAATCTAGCAAGTATAATCCATAGATTTGAATCTAGAATCTGAGATAGAAATACGATGATACATCATTGGGAGCTTTTGGACATTAAAACCTGCAGTTTTATGAGGAAGGAATAAACCACTTTTGGAGCAATTTACTTGAAGGCCCTGCTGAACATTTTAAGGGCCTTCATTAGAGTTAAGACCGAAGTAGTGTAGTAAAATAAGATTATCAACAAAACAAAGATGACATAAGTTAACCATTCTGCATTTGGAATGAAATTTAAAGCTCTTAGTACTCTCTACCACCTTCTTGAGAAGCCTGCTGAATATACCTTCACCACCAAACTAAAGAGGTAAGGTGATATAGGGTTACTATGCCTGATACCTTTACCACTTTTGAACATTTTTATGGACTGGCCATTTGTAAGGATGCTATAACGAGGTGATGTGATACATTGAAAGATCCACGTGATAAAATTCTTTCAGAAATCTATGACTACCAGAATATTAGTGATGAAGCCCCGATCCAAATAGTCATAAACCTTTTTGAGATCAATCTTTAAACAGCAATTGGCTTTTCTTTTCACGATGACGGAGGAACATCAGTCTTTCACCGGAATCCCTTGAATCCTATAAAATAGGCTTGAAGAAAGCATAATATCTGAGCAAATGTCCAGAAAGGAGTTAAGATTAAAGAAAAAGTTCAAAGTAGCAAGGTAGGTCCCCCAGCAAGATTGAAAAACCGTTCAAATTCACTCTTATTAATTATGAAAGCCTGACAGCCAAGATCAAGGAGTTCAGATCTCATGTTCAATATTATGGTGTCTTATTGTGTCCAATAAATCTCAGCTGTTTATTTATATGGGTCCCACATGAAACTTACGTGAGACCCGCAAAATAAATAATTGAGATTTCATGAGACAAAATAAAACAAAGTAAAATTGAACAGAAGATCCAGTCCCAAGACCAATGTTGTTGCTAGTCGGCGTTGGTCTTTCATGTGCCTCACAAGAACTATAATATAATCTTGAAATATTCTTCACCCGTACAATTTCCTACCAATGACAATGATCATCAACTGCCTCGAACCTCCTTACCTACCCTCTGCTTTCCTACTTCACCGAACTACGTTTTGTGTGCCCGCCAAATTTTATGCCACCATTTAATGTCTGAAACGGACAATATATAGTTTAGGTTTAACACATAAATGTTTTGTATCTTTCATATATATGTAACGCTTTTTGTGACCACTTATCAAACGCATAATAAATTCAAAGCCAACACCCCCAATCTGACAACCAATTAAAATGTCATGCCTTTACGTGTAGATTGTTAGACATACGAGTCCTATGATTTTTTTCCTAATGTTGTCACTGATAGTTGTTAGTTGATTTGTTCAA
>JANITX010012389.1:0-21917 GCA_027564395.1 Erythroxylum ulei | reverse complement strand
CCTGGTGGAGTAGGATTCAAGACCAAAGAGGACAATACCTTTGAGGGTTGTGGCCGCGGGGTATGCGGGGGTAGGCGGGGCCTACCAAATCCTGGACCCAACACATTTTGTTTTCCCTTAGGAAGGAAGTAGTCAATTTCATAAACTAAAGTATGATGATACTTAAACAAACATATGGGTGCTAGTTAGAGAACACACTTATTGATCTGACTCAATATGAGAAATCCTTTTGCAACATTGCTTATATGTCTATGGAATTCTCATTATGATGATTGTATAAGTGATCCTTTAACTTGAAGTCTTCAAAGTTATCTTGCAAAGGGATTGCTATGTTTTGATACTACTTATGACCTATTTAATCTTAAGTTATTCAATCGATAGTCATTGGATATAACATAAACTATGTGGAGATAGTTGTGTGATCAAGATGTTATTCATCACCCTAAAGTAATTAAGGAGAATCTTCTATTGTTTTTAATTAGTATTGATTGGAGAAATCTTTGGCCAAGATAAAATGAAATTTTATAAATAGTTTACAAATATCATTACTTAAATTGATAGCTAAAAATGGAGAACTAATATGATTGGACTCAAAATAAAGTAGACATTAATTTAATATTCTATGTCTAATCAAAACATTGTATGAAGAAATGATTGAATTATATAGAAAAATCGTGCACGAAAAAAGTTAGTCAAAACCGCTTTCATCATCATCACCCAGTTCGAAGTCCCATAATGAATCGGGGTCTGGGGAGGTCCGATAGTACGCAGCCTTACCCCTACATAGTAGAGAAGTTGTTTTCGGTAGACCTATAATGCAAATGAGACAATATAAGAGTGATGCAGCTTAGAGAGAGAAAAGGCAAAACTAGCACGAAATAAATACAAAATAATAATAATAATAATATGGAACGAATAATAATCAAAAAATTAATCAATAATAAAATAGCAATAAAATAAAACAACGATAAATAATAAATAATTTGCCAACTAAAGGAGCCTCAGTAATGCACAAAGAATACCAGTATGAAAACAAATGACATGACTGAATTGGGCAGAAAAAATAGTTGGAACCCCACACACTAAACACACCCGTTCTCGTCAAAGCTGGAACTCTCGCTAAGAGGTTTTGAAGGCGGTAGTCTAGATGGTATGTGTCTGGTAAGAAGAGATTCTAAAGAAGGAAAAGTTTCTATTATAAAAACACGTTATGACTAAATCTAAAAGATTATCTTATAAGGAGGACGCACTAGACAGAAGGCGTAGGACAGTAACGGAAAGCAGAAAAACCGCTTTGACATTTGATCGCGGCTCGTCGTTCAATCTAGGATTGATCCTTGGAAACCGGTCAAAAACAATCTAGGATTAATGTGCGCCGCGACGTGTTGCTCAGCTTGCTCACCGCGGCATACTCATTTTTTGACGTCGCGGCGCGTCATCTCTAGCTCGCTCGCCGCGACGTGTAAATTAATCAACGTCGCGACGTGTGTTCTGGCTTGCTCACCATGACGTGTTGAATTGTTGACGTCGCGACGCGCGGTTGTCTGATGAGGTGTCGCGACGTGGAATGTGGCATACGTCGCGACGTGCGGCTCTGTTCTGCTGGACCTCGTCGCGACGTGCGGAAAGGCTCACGACCTGTTGACTTCTTGGCATGGTTGACTCCTTTGTGTTCCTACAATTAAATCACAATTTGCAGCATCAATTGTTCTTGGAAAAATTATAATGTAATTAATATCAATTTGTAACAATTTTACTAACAAATTGCAAATAATGTGAGCTCAACATAAGGAACTAATTTAAGCACAAAAGTCGCAATTAGGAGTCAAAAAGTACATTAATAGTTATGAAAATGCAGCCAATTAATAATGTAAACTTGGGCTCAATCAGGTATCTCAAAATTTTATAGGTTATATATTTTTCCTTTTCCATCATCCACATGTCACCTTAATGTACCATATATAAGACATTCTTGAAGATCTTTAATTTCCTTCCAAAAGATAGCATAATCATACGTACAAGAATGTATTGATATATGTCCTAATCTAAGGTTCCTTAACAATTTTTTTGTTTTACAATAAGATTTGGGCAATTTGTGGCTGATCAGTAATGCATCATTGAATCACTCAATCAATATGTTAAAAGATTTGTTACTCCACTTATTATATACCTTCAATTGCAAAAACATGACAACAAAAGATAACCGTGAGAAATTAGAGAACCTTGGATATAATTCTTATTAAACAACTTTCAATAACTTCTCTAAATTATCTTTTGTAATTCTGCCAAATGTGTTAGACAAATTATTATCATTTATAGTCTCCACATAATTCTCACATCCTTTAACATTTATCTAATCATATCATCTACACTGTCATTAATATCACTATCATTTACTTCATTATTATTATCACCATTATCACCTGTATCAAGACTTCTAACATTACTTACTTGATAATGTTCCCTATGATAAATCCATCGAGTATAGGGTTTATTTATGCCTTAGATTAGCAAGTGATTATATACCATATCTTGACTTTGATTGTTGAAATTTAAGCAATCTATGATATGATATTTTCTTTTATGTAGGCCTTATAAAATCCAATAGAGAACAGGCTCATATGTGAACTTGCGAAGGGACCTCCGTGAACTGTTAAATTGCAACAAATGTATTTTGTTAATGGATACAAATATAATACAGAATATCATGGTAATAGCATGGAAATAATAAATAGTATAGTTTGCATACAGGGAGAATTTATGGATTACTATGGTAAAATTATTGAAATACTTAAAATTGAGTACCCCGCATTGCTAATAAAGAAAAGTGTGATATTTAAGTATGACTGGTTTAATCTGACTCCAAATGTTTGTACAAAAGTGCATAACCGATACAATTTAGTTTAAATCAACAACCTAAGAAGATTAAGACAATTTGAACCTTTCGTGTTGGTAATGTAAGTAAGTCAGATTGATTGGTCGATTGCAAAGTTAAAGCTAGAGGTGTTTTTGAATCACATGGAAAAGGAGAACAAAGAATTGAAAGTGAAGCCTTTCAAGAAGATGATTTTGAAATAAATGCATCTATCGCAAATGACGATAATTAACCTTTCAGTGATCCATCTAATGACGAGAGCTAGACATCTGAAGAGGAGCCTGAGTTTGATTCTTATTCTTCAGAAAAAGAAGATGATTTTGATTTGCAACTAAGTGATGATATTGATTAATTTATGTTTGCAATTGAATATTATATTCAACAAATCAATTATTTCCTTTTTAATATATTGTGTAAAATATTGAACTCAAATTCCTATACTTCTAGAAAATTCAATCAAATATGAATTTTAGGTTGAAATATGTCACCAAAGAGAAAACATGATATAATGCGACCCAGGCTCAGACAACGATTCAGAGGTACTTACTGTCTAGGTGAAGCATCACACTCTACAGCTGTAACTAAATCACCTCCTCCCCCTCCAACTACTACAATTACAAATGAGGCATCACCTATCGTACCTGATGCTACAGCATTCATGGTACTGCTGTCGCCTGCAACCAAATTAAAAAAGAAACCAACTTCTGTTAATACAAATTGAAGTAATTGTGTTAAGTAGATATCGTTTCTATGAGAAATTTTAACGATAAAAACGAAAATAAATTAACCAAAAAATGGGGGGGGTGGGTTCAATTCACGCAAATTAAGAAATTAGAAATAACAAAAATTTGAAATTAACAAAAGTAATTGGGTCTGAAAATTTAATAGAAAAACCTTGGTTTCGGGTTACCGATGTTATCACGTTAAATTGGATCCTCGATATAAAATTTCAGTTCATTAATAAACATTCATTGGGGGATGTTTTCTCTTAAGTGTAAATGACTAGAAACATGTATCTTAGCATTCTGATTAATCAACAACCTAGATACGATTGTTGGTTCAATTGAATAATAGCATTAAGAACTAAGAAACCAATGAACAAGATAATACATGTATGACATGAAATTAATCATGACGAATATTGTCTTAGAATTTCCGACTTTAACATAAAGAAGGTAATCCTAATTGCTACTTGTCATTAACAAAACTGAACGTTGTATTTCATTAATCTAGCTATTGAACGAATCAATCCCTAGTTATGCACCTAAAAATCAATCTATTCAATGAGAAAAAGTAATTCAAAAGATATTCAATGTTCATCAACAAAACAAACTGTATTGAAACATATCACACACAATAGCTAATAACATGGTTACCCTCAACCAAGAAAAGGATTTTAGCTACTCATAACGGAATTGAAAAATAAAAAATAAAAAACACATAATCTCCATCTCTGGTCTTTTCCTAAAGAATACGAAAATCCCTAGAAGAAAAGTGCAAAAATGGAGAACCAACAATGGCTGTCGAGAAAAAAGAAGAAAATGTAAAAACTAGTCCTAAGTGTACTGTTGTTCGAAGCTGACGTGAATAGTAGGCTTTTGCCTCCTTTAATGCCTCCCCATCCCTTCCTTTTCAATCCTTCCTTGCAGATCACACCTTCAACGTGTTCAGATTGTAAATCTCCAGCAATCTGATCTTCCAAGATTATAAAAATCTCAAACGAAACAGGATTGAATTTGAAATAGATCTATATATATTTTCCATCTTTGCACGTGGCTACACTTAGTCACTGAATTTGCTGCCAATTTGGAATTTAGAATTTTCTTTGTTTCTTTTACATCTTTTTGATTCAATTTTATCTCTAAAGTGTTGAAATTCATCTGAGAACAATTAGGAGACAATTCCATTAATTTTGAATAATAATTTCAACACATTAATGATAATTAAATACAAAATAAGCACAAATTGACAACTTAACAAATTTCCCCACACCGAACCTTTGCTTGCCCTCAAGCAAACTTGCCAAACCACTGTACTTTATCAATCATCCTTCATAAGATTAAGTACACACATTTCATGAACTTGGGCCACTAAGAATTAAGCTGCAATAGATATCATAATCACTTTTCATCGATACAAATAAACAAAGTCAAAATAATATATCCTTGTTCAAATGTAACTATGAAAGCAAAGTGAATCCTTCTCACATATTTCGCTCTTACGCTCAAGTGTTTAAGGTCAAAGTGTTTCACTCAAATCTCTCTCTAACAGGTTGCACTACCGTAGGCTTGCAAATTTACCAGTTATCGTTCATTGGGATCGCATGAGCTTATCGATCATAAGGACTTTATTATGGGTTGTAATGAGGCTAGGTTCAAAGGTAAAATAAAAATGGCAAAGGGTTGATCACAAGCATTAACAAAGTACCAAGTAAAAGGGACACTTAAATTAAAATTTTGAGATAACCACATGACACAAAGGACTATAACTACTCATACTAACTAATGCTACTATGCTTTATTTTTTCCTTTTTCTTTTCTTCTTTTCTTTTCTTTTCTTTTCTTTTTTCTTTTTTGATTTTTTCTCTTTTTCTCTTTTATTTTTTCTTTTTCTTTCTTTTTCTTTTTTTACTTGAATAATGCTAAAAACAAGGGAAAACAATTAAAAAAAGATAAATTACTAGCAGCATAATTTAATAAACACGAGTAGAAGTACCCATAAAAATATCTCATAATACAATGTAGAACAAAAGTCCCAAATTACTCAATGCTTCATTCAACTTGTGATAGGGTAAGGCTAATGGAGTTTTAGGGTTACAATGTAAGGTGTTTTATTGAAAAACAAGGTTAAAGGCTCAAAAATGTTTGCAAAGGGAAAGTAATTAGGTGGGTCATTTTTAAGCTAAAGGGTTTAAAAACTAAGAAGGCCTTAATCATTTCTATATCCCGTGTAATCAAACAAATTCAATCCGGTTTAGTGCAAGTTCTGAAGGCAAACATGACTAGAGAAGCATCACATAATTCAGAGAAATAGAATGACATAAAAATGATTTCATTAAGGCTCAAATTTCGCTCACAGGTTTAATTCAAGAGTTGACTTCAATTCCATATATTACCTCATCACTCAAACGTCAAAATTTTGACTAAGTTTACAAGTTCAATTATTGCAATCAATCAACATGATTCACCTAAAACTCACTTAGCCCAATTTAATTTCATGCATATACCCAATCTCATCCAAACTAATATGACAAAACTTTATGGTTTAACACATATAATAAACATATAAGAATCGAAAATAAGCACACACAAAAACTGAAAAATAGTCACACTTAAAAACAAAACTCCAATTCCTAAATTCCCCCACACCTAGACCAACATTGTCCTTAATGTTAGGACTTAAAATTAAAGAAGCATAAATCTAAAAGAAAAGGAAAAAGAAAGCTTGTCTATTTGGAAATGTCAAATTCATTGCAGATGTGGAGGTTGGAAGCCTTCATACTCCCAATTGGCCATCATGTTGTGCTCCAAGTGGTGCATTTTGCATTCGATCCAACTAAGGTGGTTCTCCAAATTGGTGTCAGATTGTTGGTGGCTACTGGCTTCAGCTGGTGGAGCTAGACTTTGTGCGGCTCGTAGTAGGAAGAGTGGTTAGACCTGGAATTGTGAAAGCTATTCAGCCATGGCTACGATCCACAATGCCCATCCTGTACAAACAATCTAAGTCCAATGGTTCTATACCATAAGCCACATTCATGTTAGTGTTATCAAGATCTAACACTTCCAAATTAATTACCAATTGTGTGATATAAGAACAAAGGATTAAAGGCTTAGATTTTTTTGTGTAACGCTGATTGAAATTGTATTATAAACCAATAACCTAAATTCACAGGAATGTGCGTATCCATACACCACAGGAAATAAAATTCTACTTTAGACAAAGTTCTTGCAGCATCCTTACGACCCAAAAAATTGTATGCTAAGAGTCTATGAATGATTTTTGAAATAGGATTGCTGAAAAATGAACTCTTAGAAATACTAGCATTGTATGGATTAGTATCAACAGACCATTGATGCCTTAAATTCTTTGTGATATTCACATCTAGCATGGATAAACATCTCAACTTCAATTTCAGCATTGGAAACAAACCCCATAGCCATATTAAATTATAGAAAACACAAATTCTTTCCCCATCAACTGAAATTCAACAATTTCTTTCGTGAACACATCAAACTCTTCATTGCAATTAAATTGGAATGTGCTATATAATTACCTAGTTAATTCAACTTATGCGGGGCAACTAATTCTAGCAAAGACACTCCAATTAATTGGACCCATCATTTGTGTAAATGAATCGTAATCTTGCAGTGCTTAAAGAGTGTCGAAAAGTATACACTTATAGGGATAAATTTTTCTTTCACTGAGTTGTTGAAATCGCGTCGTATCTTCTAGAAGTCAGAAAGATGTGCAACCACCACTTCTGGCATTCCACTGGCCTCAGTTTTCAATTTCTTTGCCTCTCCTTGTTCGAGGTTGTATTGCTGGTCCTGGGTTAGGAGCTGAACTTAGTGCTATCTACATGTGGGTTGTGGTGGTGGGTTGTTCAGTGGTTGAAGTGGGTTGTGGTGGAGGAGGAAGGTTAACAGCAAATCTTATTGGAGTTGCTAATCTGCGAGATTCACTCTTTTTCCTAGGCATTATGTTGATTTCATGAAAACACTAACCTAAAAGTTTCAAAATAAGAGGAACAAAACTAGTAAAATCACAAGTTAGGGATGAGTGTGCTTTCGGTGGAAGACAAATTAAAAGATGGGTGTTGTGTGGAATTGTAATGTGCACGAAATTGACAAGGAGTTGTGAAATCTGCAGTGAAAATTGACAGTGAAAGAAGTTGAATGATAGAAGAAGAGGGAAAAGAGAGGGGAAAATAGGGAGGTGGGAAGAACAAAAATTTTTCATTTTTTAAAATTAAAAGATAAATTTTAAAATTGCAGAATTGAAAATATTAAATTACATTGCTAACTAAACTGAAATAAACCTAAAAATGAAAATAAAAATTTGCTGAAAAATAAAAAGCATAAAAAACCTGTAAATTTACGAGTTTCCCTGAATATGCTTCTTCAAAGTCTTTAGCTAGACATGTTTCTTTACTTAACTGATTAGAAATAGGTTGGAGATACCAACTCTATTTCTGCCACTCACTTAACCGAAAAGTTCTTATAATATGGCTTCAGGCGATGTCCTTTAACTTTAAATACCTTAGAGGTATCTAAACTTTGAATTTTTAGCACACCATAAGAAAAAAGTTAGTAATAGTAAACGATCCAAACCAACAAGATCATAATTTTTCTAGAAATAACTTAAGCATCGAATGATAAAGAAGAACTTTTTGTCCAATTGAAAATTGATTGCTAGAAATCATTTTATCATAAAAAGCTTTAATTTTTTCCTTATAGATTTTTACATTTTCAAATGCTTCATTACGAATCTCTTCTAATTTTTGCAATTGCAATTTCTTATTATTACCAACTACCTAATTCATATTCAACTATTTCACAACCCAACAAGCTACATGCTCTATTTCCACATGTAAATGACAAGGCTTACCAAAAACTAACCTGTAAGGCAACATTCCTATCGGAGTTTTGTACGTAGTTTGGTATGCCCACAAAGCATCGTCCAATCTTAAGCTCCATTCCTTTCTATTTGATTTCACCACTTTTTCCAGTATGGATTTAATCTCTCTGTTGGACACTTCAGCTTGTCCACTTGTTTGCTAATGATATACTGTGGAAACTCGATGGGTGATACCACATCTCTTCATTAAAGCCTAAAAAATCTTGTTACAGAAATGGGTTCATCGATCACTAATGATAGCTCGAGGCATTCCGAACCTGATAAAGTATTAGATTTAACAAAATCTATAACGGTTTTAGCATTGTCAGATAAAGTAGCCTTAGCTTCAACCCATTTCGAAATATAATCCACAACTAACAAAATGTAGTTCTTACCAAAGGATGAAGGAAAAGGACCCATAATGTTTATTCCCCAAACATAAAAAATCTCACATACTAGGATGTTCGTAAGTGGCATTTGATTTTTTGATCCCAGGTTACCCGTTCTTTGACAATGATCGTAAGACTTGAAAAACATGTAAGAGTCATAAAATAACTTAGGCCAAAATAGTCCACATTCTAAAATTTTTATAGTAGTTGTTTTAGGACCAAAGTGTCCCCCATACAAAGATGAATCACAAAAATGTAACATAGAAGGAATTTCATCATCTGTGACACATCTCCTAACAATCTGATCAGAACAAAATTTCCAAAGGTAAGGCTCATCCCAAATGTAATATTTAGCCTCTCATTTGATTTTAACTCTTTCAGCTCTAGATAAATCACTAGGTAAAGACTTAGTTACTAAAAATTTTACTATATCTGCATACCATGGAATTACCTGTTAAATTGCAAAGATACTCTCATCTAGAAATTTGTCATGAAGAACATCAGATGTGGTCCTCGGTGTGATCTTGCTTAGGTGATCGGCCACCAAATTTTCAGCTCCTTTCTTGCCGCAGATTTCCAAATCGAATTCTTGAAGCAGTAAAATCCATCGAATCATTCCCAACATGGCTTCTTTCTTGTTCACCAAATATTTCAGAGCTGTATGATCTGAATAGATGATCACCTTTGTCCCCAAAAGGTATGACTGAAACTTCTCCAATCCAAAGACGACCGCTAAAAACTCCATCATAGGATAATTTTTTTGGGCATCATTAAGTGTCATGGATGCATAATAAATAACATGAGGTACCTTGTCTACTTTTTGGCCTAGCACGATGCCAACTATATAATCCGAAGCATCACACATCAACTCGAATGGCATGTCTCATTTCAATAGCTGAGTAATGTTAAGTCAAAATGACTTTACGTTCAATGATTTTGATGAAGACCAAATAATAATGAAAGAAGAAAGTAAAATGGAAGCAGACAAACTGAGATGGAAGGAATGAAAGAAGAAAGTGAGACAGAAAATGCGCAAAACAAAAGTGAGACGGAAGGCGCAAAACAAAAGTGAGACAGAAGACGTGCAAAACAGAAGTGAGACAGAAGGCACAAAACAGAAGTGAGACAGAAGACGTGTAAAACAAAAGTGAGACAGAAGACGCAAACCAAAATTGAGACGGAAGCGCAAATCAAAAAAATTAGATGGAAGGAAGTGAGACAAAAGGACCAGTACTACATTAGATGACTAATCTGCTTGAGTTAGTTACAGAACTCAACTGAATAACTGATTCTTTAAAGATCAAGAAACAAGAAGAAAGAACCAGTTATCAAGAAGCGGTTGAAGATGAAGACTATAAATAAAGGTCGAAGTCGAAGACTGCAAAAGCTTAGCGATTTGAGAAGTTAGAGATTTTCGAGAGAAAAAGCTAGAAATATTACTGTGCGAAAATAAGAGCGATCATTATCTGTAACAAAAGCTCAAAAACTCTTTTAGTTGAAAAAAGAAAAGCAGATAGCCTGAAGAGGCTAAGAGTGAAAAGAATACTTGTTATAAGAAACCTGAAGAGGCTCGGAGAAAAGAATACTTGTATCTTTGCAAAGTATAGTGAAATCTTAGAAGAATCTCTTAGGGCTAGACGTAGCCCACAGTTTGGGGTGAACCAAGATAAATCTGCGTGCCAACTATCTCTTAACTCTCAACTATTATTCTTACTGTTTCAAACAAAGCACTTAGAGAATATACTACAATTTTTCATAATACTGATTTTCGATAGTTTTGAAGTAAAGCAAGTTTTCAAGAAGTTTTCAAAAAAGAGGATTTTCGAAAAAGAATACACAATTCAACCCCCCTTCTTGTGCATTTGCTTATCAAATATAAACTCTGTATTAACGTGTGATTTACTTCAAATAATCGGTGTTGTAGTGAGTCAGTCCTTGAGTTCATCAAATGCATTCTTACATGACTCGTCAAAATCGAACTTCACATCTTTTTGGAGCAATCTACACATTGGTTGCGCAAATTTTAAGAAGTCCCTGACAAATTGCCAATAAAATCTCGCATGACCAAGAAAAGAGCGAATTTCCTGCACAGTCATGGTTAAGATAAAGATCGAATAACATCTATCCTAGCCCTATCGACTTCAATTCCCTTAGTAAAGACATTATAACCCAAAATTATGCCTTGATCAACCATGAAATGACACTTTTCATAATTGAAAACCAAATTAGTTTCAATGCAACGTTTTAGCACTTTTTCAAGGTTAACAATGCATGTTTCAAAAGAATCCCCATAGATCGTGAAATCATTCATAAAAATTTTCATGCAATTTTCCACAAGAATAGAGAAAATACTTATCATACACCTTTAAAATGTCACGGGTGCGTTACATAATCCAAATAGCACTCTTTAGTAAGCAAAGGTCCCGAATGGACATGTAAAGATTGTCTTCTCTTGATCCTTGGGTGCTACCAAAATCTAATGGTATCCTGAATAGCCATCTAAACAATAATAGTGAGATTTACCTACAAGTCTTTCAAGCATTTAATCACTAAATGGAAGCAAAAAATGATCATTTCTAGTAACTGAATTAAGCTTCTTATAATTTATGCATTTCTTCTAACCATTTTGAATACGAGTTGGTATTAACTTACCATCAATATTTTCAATCACAGTTACACCAATTTTCTTTAGAACTACCTAGATCAGACTTAGCCAATTGCTTTCTGAAATTGGATAAATAATGTCAGCGTCAAGAAGCTTCAAATTTTCTTTCTTCACCACTTCCATCATGGGTGGATTTAGATGACGTTGGGGTTGCCTAACCTCCTTTGCTTCATCTTCTATCAAAATTCGGTGCATGCAAATAGTGGGACTAATACACTTCAAATCAACCATTGTCCTACCGAAAGCTTCTTTATTCTCCTTCAACACATTAATCAGCTAGCTTTCCCGCAAAACCATTAGTTGATTAGAAATAATAAGAGGCAATGTATCTTGCTCACCTAAAAAGATGTATTTCAAATGACTAAGCAAGCTCTTCAACTCCGACGTTGGTGGGCTGATTAATGATGGCAGCAACTTGTCCACACTTTTGGACATTTCCATGAACGTAAGCTGCTGGAGGAGTGGTTTGGTGGTCTCCATGTTGCATAATTGTGTATCCATTTGTTTACTAGGCAAAATCATTTCTTGGCCACCCTTCCACCGTGGTGCGTTTTCTTCTTCCAAGATCATTCCAAACTCATCTTTGTCCCCCAAAATCAAATTTTCTTACACCCATATGTCAATAAAATCCTCAGAAACAATAGTTTGTTCATCATCCGGAATTTTCATGGCATTTTAAATATTGAACTTAATTAATTCACCATCAAATTCCATTGTTAAAGATCCATCATGAACATTTATTTTTTTCTAGTAGTTTTCAAGAATGGCCTTCTGAATAAAATCAGAGTGGAAGAAGATGTACCATCAGTGCCTATTTGCAAAATATAAAAATCAGCCAAAAAAAGCATATTCCTTACTTGAACCAAAATATCTTCTAACACACCCTTCGGATAAGCATTTGAACGATCTGCTAATTGAATCACTACATTAGTTTCTTTAAGAGGTCCAACATTTAAAGATTTATAAACATCATATGGAATGCAATTTATGGGCGCACCTCAATCTAACATAGCTCTTTCAATACGTAAATCACCAATTTGACAAGGGATAGTAAACATACCTGGGTTTTGACATTTGGGTGGAAACTTTTTCTTTTACAAAATTGCTGAAATGTTCTCCCCCAATTGCACTTTCTCATCAAGTTTTAATTTCCTCTTCGAAGTGCAAAGCTCCTTAAGAAATTTTGCATACCATGGAATCTATTTAATTGCATCAAGGAGAGGAGTATTTACCTGAACTATTTGGAAAGTCTCCTAAATTTCCTTCTCTTGCTCTTCCTTCTTTGCTTTGGCAAATCAACTCGAAAAAGGAGGCAAAATCACCATATTTTGCAGCTTGTTTTGTGTCATTTCTAGCTGTAAAGGTGCCTTTTGCGTGATTTCTTCTTCTACCTCTCTTCTGGAATTTTTCGGAAGTAATTCTGACAATTCATTACCACTCCGCAATGTGGTAACCTTCGCACTTTGTTTAGGATTGATCTCCGGTTATGCTAGAAAATTTCCAGAAGTTTGCACTTCCAATCGATTTATGGTAATTGCCATTTGACTCGTTTGATTTTCAATATTTCTAATTCTTGCTTCAGTATTCCGTTGAAACGTCAAAGTGTTAATAGCCAAAGATTGAACTATATCTTCCCAGGATGTCTTACCTTTGAAATTGAATGTTGTATTTTGATTTTGCAGAGTTGCATATGGTTGTCTATACTGCTGGAATTTCGTGGTTGCTTCTTACCTTTGAGGATTCCCATATCTCAAATTCAAATGATCGTGCCATCCCAAATTGTTGGTGTTGGAAAATGGATCGTATTTTTTTTTTACTTGGTTTAGCAAATCCTCCTATGGCATTCACTTGTTCTGCATTTTCCTCCTGTAAAATCGGATATACATCAGTAGAATGTCCTAACATTGAACATATTCCACATACCTTTGCTTCTTCTTTCTTTGTAACTGCCAATTGTCACACCAAAGAAGTAAGGTCATCCAATCTTTTCTCCAATGTTGTCACATTCACTTCATTCACGCTTTTTAATCCATGCCCAGTACGTATTCCAAATTCTTGAGTGTTGGAAGCCATATTCGCGATCAATTCCCTTGCGCCCGCTGGCATTTTGTCAACTAGGGCAACACCGCTTGTAGTGTCAATCATACTCCTATCTGAAAGCAAAAGACCTTCGTATAAATATTGAATCAATAGCTGGTTTATTGGACACCCCGCCCTTGTGAGTAATGGGCCCGACGTCCTAAGTGACATCTAAACGCGTATCTCACAAGGTCAACATGCCCCCACCAGGACAAACATTAAAACTATACATTGTTCCTATTTCTGA
Source organism: Erythroxylum ulei (assembly GCA_027564395.1). NCBI lineage: Eukaryota > Viridiplantae > Streptophyta > Magnoliopsida > Malpighiales > Erythroxylaceae > Erythroxylum > Erythroxylum ulei. The sequence goes on along the minus strand of JANITX010012389.1, from coordinate 8,046 downwards.
ACCAAAATTGGGAAAGCCCAACTTGAATTTCAATTCTACTTGTTCAGAACATATGAGGCTCTATGTCTCTAGTTTATTTAGAGATAAGAATTATCGTATTTGGAGATCCCATAACAAAGTTATGGCCACTACCTTGTAGGGTTATTTCAAGGAACCCTTATTAGATAAAAATTTATTATGGAGGGATAGAAAAATGCATTAGGAATCTATTACTCCAAGAATCACTTCATTTGGAGGTCGGATGATGATGTTATGGACAAAAGAATCAAGTATGTCCAAATTGTTAATCACATTGCCCCTGTCTTGGAGCAATTAGCATAATTGTCCTTAGAGACAGCAGATTAGGATAATCTTAGGATGCCTTGATAGAAGACTTCGAGATCTATAACTTTCATGCAGATATCGAAGACAGATTGTATCGTCTGAAGGGTCAAATATGGAGCAGACGATAGTAAGAATGTAGATAAAGCAAAAGCAGACGAATAAAAAAGGCAAATGAAACAAGAAGTAGAAGAATGCGGAAAGCAGATTGCGGAAGGCAGACAAAGCAGAAGGCAGATGAATGCAAAAAGCAGACGAATGCGAACGCAGATGATAGCATGAGGTAGACTAATGCAAGAAGTAGACGAATGCGGAGGCAAACGATAGCATGAGGCAGACGAATGCAAGAAACAGATGAATACAAAGGCAAACGATAGTATGAGGCAGACGAATGCAAGAAGCTGACGAATGCAGAGGCAGACGATAGCATGGTCAACTTAAGACAAAGCAAAGTCAACTTAAGATGATGCAACACTTAAGATGAATGTGGTCAACTTAAGACGAAGCAAAGTTAACTTAAGACGATATAACGCTTAAGACGAAGCAAAGGAAACTTAAGACGATGCAACACTTCAGATTAATATGGTCAACTTAAGATTAAAAAAAGCCAACATAAGACGAAGCAACGCTTAAGACGAATGTGTAGTCAACTTAAGACAAAGCAAAGTCAACTTAAGATGACACAATGTTTAAGACAAATACGGAGTCAACTTAAGACGAAGCGAAGTTAACTTATGACGATGCAACGCTTAAGACGAAACACCCTTACAGATGATAAAACTTTATAGACGATGCATCCCTATAGACGATATGATGTCATCACAGACGATGTGACATCATCACAGGCAATACATCTTTACAAATGAATCATCCTTGCAGACGATATGATGCCATCGCAGACGATGTGACATCATCACAGGCAATACATCTTTACAAACGAATCATCCCTACAAATGATACATACTTACAGATGATATGATGTCATCACAAACGATGTGATGTCATCATAGACAATACGTCTTTACAGACAATATCACTTGACACTCCTAAGCAATTCCCCTTCTAAGGACCCTAACTTTTGAACATTAGGGTCCAAAAGTTTCCTACTATATACCATTGGAAAGCTAAGAGAAACGCCTATAACTTTCCATAAGGAACACTTGCCTATTTCTACCTAGATTAATCCAGATCTTTCCCTGAATTTCGAATACTAACTTTTTCCTTATGCAAACTAAACGATGAAATGTATAAACCTGAAAGAAAATCATGAGCCAAATGTAAATCTTATTCCATTGACATAAAAAGTTAAGAGTTTTTACATAGCTTTAGAGGGCATTTCAATCCGTAATTATATTAAGGTCTCAAAATCCCTAAAATACAAATATTACATAAATCATGAGTTGCTCAAAATACAACTAAAGCCTCGCTTTACAGAATTTACTTCAAATACAAAATATTTCAAAAGTGGAGTGATGCCTCAGCTATTGCCTACTCGATCTCCTAGTCATCACCTGGATATGGGGAGAAAAAGGGGGGGTGAGCTTGAAGCTTGTGGGTAACAATTTTATAATTGGAAAAAAAGCAAAACCATTTATAAAGTCTTTTTCATGCAGAAATTCATGCTTATGCAAAATGAGTATGCATCATTTATATCAGCATATTTTGAACATATAGCATATTAAAATGTCAAAAGCACATAAGCATAACAAAATGCTCTGGGTAAGTCCATAAACATGATGCACTACACATTTCCACACAATGGTCCTGTGTAGCCGTAAACTTGAGGGAGTCCATGAAGGAGCTTCGTGCTACTAGCGGATAGGCAGGAGAAGCCTATAACTTGGTCAATGTACCCGTGATGATTCCAGAGGGAGTACCACAAACCCATATAACACATATTTTATGAACTTGTAAGCTTGTTGCCTAAAATGTCACTTATTTGAAAACTTGCTTTTCATGTACTTGCTATATCTTGAATACCCTTTCTGAAAGTATGATTTCATGAACATGTATCTTTTCAAAAGCTTTTCATCAATCATGAACACAATTTATGTAGCAATCATATAGCACCATCTTACAACATTCAAAAGGCAATAAATGCACATGAATAAGGTAGTTAAAAAATTCATTTCTTGGAAGAATCTTTAATGGCTCATTACTTAATTATAAAAGTGAAACCCACCTTGAAATTCCTTGCTTAATAACTTGGCTTGAGGATGTCTTTCCTCTTTCTCCTTTTGTCGTTCTTGATTCCCTTTCTCTATCTTTTTCCTTTCTTGTTCAACCTCAAAATCTCACGAGAAAGCTTAGGAAAAGAAACCCTAGCTCAACTCCCTTCTTTTCTCTCCAACCACCGAAACTCACTTCCTCTTTCTTTCTTATCTTCTTTTCATGCTCTCTCTCTCTTCTTTCATTCCTTAGTAACGTTTTTGTCTTCTAAAATGTAAGACAACAATTCCATCTTCCCAATTTGCCCTTCCTTATAAGCTAATGCCTTATTAAACTTAAGTGATCTTCCAAAACTACCTTCTAATATTCTTATTACCTCAGCATTTTAATTTCATTAACCCATGCAATAAAATCTTACTAACCTTGACATAGTGATTGACTACAAAATCTATCCATCATAACCCCATAATTCATTTTAAATCATGCTTAATAATAAAAAAAATTTGGGGGCCAACATGGTTGATTATTTGGTGGTGTGGACAACTAGTGCAGAGTTTCTTGAATCTTTCCTAATACTCGTAGAGTATTTCTCCTGTATGTTGTCGAATTCTACAAATTTCCTTTCAAATATTGGCTGCTCTTAATGCTGGAAAATATTTCTCAAAGAAGAGCCTCTTCATTTCAACCCATGTTTGCACGTTTTTTTTGGCTAAATAGTACAACCATTCTTAAGCACCATCCTTGAGGGAAAATGGGAAGGCTCTTAGCTTAATCTGCTCTTCTGTCAGATTCATTGGCTTCATTCCTATGCAAACCATGTCAAATTCCTTCAAGTGTTTGTACAGATCTTCTCCCAGTAAACCCCTGAAAATAAGTAATAAATGAGTCAGCCCAGATTTTAATTCAAAAGTATTGTTATCACCTAAATTCGGAAAGTTGATATAGTGGGGCTATTGAGCATCTGTGGGCGCAGCTAGTTCGCGAAAAGTGCAGTATGCTGCCATTCATTTCATTTTCTACGTTTGTTGCTATTGTTTCATCTGTTTCTTTAGCCTCTTTACTGTCTTCTCAATCTTCAAATCAAATAACAAATAGGTTGTTTTTTCTACTCGTGTCACATACATATACCGTTGAGAAATTTCTCGGCAATGATACCAAAATTTGGTACTGTTGTCACATGTAACCAAATTCAAAAAGAAACTAAATTCTGTTAATACAAATTAATGTAGTTGTGGTAAGTATATATCCTTCCCACGATGAATTTTAACGATAAAGAGTTTACGAGTTCAAAACGAAACTAAAGTAACGAAAAAAGTGGGGTTTTGCAATTCATGCAAATTAAGAAATTAGAAATAACAAAAATATGAAATTAACAAAAGTAATTGGGTCTAAAATTTAATAGAAAAACCTTGGTTTCGGGTTACCAATGTTATCACGCTAAAATGGATCCTAATTGCTAAGACGAATATTGTCTTAGAATTTTCGACTTTAACCTAAAGAAGGTAATCGTAATTGCTACTTGTGATTAACAAAATTGAACGTCATATTTCATTAATCTAGCTATTGGACAAATCAATCCCTAGTTGCGCACCTAGAAGTCAATCAATTCAATGACAAAAAGTAATTCAGAAGATATTCAATGTTCATTAACAAAACAAACTTCATTGAAACGTCTCACACACAATAGCTAATAACATGGTTTCCCTCAACCAAGAAAACGATTTTAGCTGCTCATAATATAATTGAAAATTAAAGAAATAACAAAACACGTAGTCTCTATCCCTAGTCTTTTCCTAAAGAATACGAAAATCCCTAAAAGAAAACTGCAAAATTTGAGAACCAACAATGGATGTCGAGAAAAAGAAGAAAAAGTGCAGAAAATGTAAAAACTGCTCCTAAGTGTACTGTTGTTCCAAGCTTACGTGAACAGTACATTTTTGCCTCCTTTAATGCCTCCTGATCACTTCCTTTTAGATCCTCCCTCGTAGATCACACCTCGCACATGTTCAGATTGTAAATCTCTAGAATTTGATTTTCCAAGATTAAAAAAATGTCAAAGAAATCAAATTTGAATTTGAAAACAGATCTGCATATATTTTCCATCCTTGCATGTGCCCACGCTTAGTAACTGAATTTGCTCCCAATCTGGAATTTCATATTTTCTTTGTTTCTTTTACGTCTTTTTGATTCAATTTCGTCTCTAAAGTGTTGAAATTCATCTGAGAACAATTAAGAGACAATTCCATTAATTTTGAATAATAATTTCAACACATTAAAGATAATTAAATACAAAAAAACATAAATTGACAACTTAACAATCCACCATCCCTACATCATCCACTACCCCTTTAGCGATAAACATATCAGTGGTAAACGATGCAGATGAAGGAGGCCTAGAGCTGAGGTATTTGATGGAAGAAATTACATCACAATTGTCAATAATATGTAAGTGCAAATACATGAAATACTATAGGTTTATAATTAAGTTATAGGTTTAATTTTTAAAAAATGGTATAAAATTATTATTTTTTATATTAGGTTGATTCCGTCTAGACCGTGCTCAAGAAACATGACATCCAAATTTAAAGAAAAAATTGATCTTGAGGGTTATGTATGGAAGAATATCTCTCAGACCATAAAGGAATTTTACTATCAGGAGTTTGAGGTACAATAAAATATATTATTTTCTTTTTTAATTAAATTTTATACATTAATTAGATTAATATTATTATATTATATGTATTTATCGAAATTTTTTCCTTTTATTTCAAAAAGATTTTTTTGGGATTCTGAATTTGACGCGGTCATTAATAAAGTATGGGAAAGACGAGTACGTACACGTTATCAGGACGTTTTGGTGCGATATATAAGGTTGGTATATGATGGCCTTGTATTTCTGAACAAATATGGAGGCGTTGGCAGCAGTATTGGACATCACCTGAGGCATTGTCCATTTTAAAGCAAAATTTTACCAACAGACGTGGAGGACTGGGGGGGAGAGAGTCTTCCTATACCTACGAGAGGATTTATTACTAGCCACGAGCATGCAGAGAGACTTGTAAGTATTTACACTTCACATTTATATTATGATTTTTTAACTTTTTTGTATATCAATTTAAATTGATGTGTGAATTTTGGAATAAAAATATGTGTATAATGGAGAATGATAATGTTATAAATGTCTGGTGCCATATATGGTTGTGTTGTTAAGTAAATTTATTTTTTCAACAAGGGGTAAATATCATAAAATGGAGGGAATTATGTCAAAATGTTTATAAATTCTAGTTGATAACATTTTATTCTTATGCAGGAAAAGTCTATGGGCACGAGGCCAACACCCCATGAGCTCTTTTTGTACACTCACGCTAAGAAGCATGACGGTGTGACATTCGTCAACACCCGATGCAGAAAACTTAATGCATATTAGATTTATGCTTTAATATTAATTCTTAATAATTATCACTTACTAATATAAATATTGCCTCCTAATAAGACCAAATACAAGAAAGCATTTAGTGACAGTCTTAGCACAAACAAGCTGTTGATGAGAGTTAGAAATATTTTGATGCAGTAGGCGGTAGGGACCGTCGTGGAAGGATCTTCATCTTAGGTTCATTTGCGAATACATGTTATTCGCAATCCTCCACATCCAGTACAACAATATGTAGTAGACAATCGATAACCAATGAAGTCAAAGAGCTTCGAAGCACATTGCATACATTGGCAACTCAGTTACAACAGTCGATGGAGTACATAGCTTAGCTCTATAATGAGATGGATGAGTTGAAGGAGAGGGGTAGCACCTCATCGCAGCAATCAGAGCGTCTGTGGTCACCAAATCAATAGTGTACTTGTAGTCATTTCATTTGAATTACATTTTACTTATTATGTACAATTTAATGTTTTTATTATCAATTAAGATAATTTTAAATTTATATTATCAATCTACTTTTTGTTTAAACAAATTAAATGTATAAAAAAATCAAAATATTAAGCATAGATAATTCATAACTGTTGGAATTATGCATTAAACATAGGATCATGAAATAAATTTTAATTTCAGCATTTTTAAAAAAATTACAATATTTATCGACGAAAAATAATTGTACGTTGGTAAAATGCATTATATTTACTAACAAAGCACAAGTCTATGTTAGTAAAATCCATTATATTTATCGATAGAACACAACAAACTGTCGATAATATTGACAGCTCGTTGCCAACTTTATTCATAGGATTTGCTGAAGAAAAACCTTCGGTATACTCACCAACAGAACAATCATAACCATCTGTACTATTGTAATAAAGTTACCGACGAAATAACCAAAACTGTTTATAAATATGCCGATGGAAAAATCTTTACGGTCCACTGAACAAACAACCATCATATATTCATCGGCGGTTACATAAAATATCTGTTAGTAAATTTACCGACAGACATTCTGTTGTTCGTTAGAAATTATTACCTATGGTCATTTTTACGACATATTTGTCTATCGGTTAATTCCGTCGCGAATCTGTCTTCCCAACGGAATCCTGTGGATTTCTGTCAATATTTTTCATCACTAAATAACAATTTTCTTATAGTGAACATAAATTTTTATAGTTAAGAAATAAGAGCTAGCTTAGAATAGGAAGCATGAACCCATCTTAAAAACCACAAGTACATTCAGTTTTAAAGAGCAAGAATATGAAAGCTACTTACAAATATGTCCTAACTAGTTTGCAATGAGGTTAATAAAGTGATCGAGCATGTATCTATACTCTACACATTTAAGATTTTATTTGAACTGTCATAAGAATACAAGCAGTGAATTTTAAACATACCTCTAAATTTTGAAGTAAGAATTGTAAAATTTGATTCAATGTGTGCTTTCACTATTATGTACTTTAGCACCTCTTGTTGGACTATATTTGTAATTAAATTATGAATATCAACATCCTTAATAAGCATAACAGAACTCTGAAGAAAGAATCAACTAAAAGTCCTCATATCTCATGATGACTTCAAGATAACCTTACCTATAACCTTACTAGCTATAGAATTAGATGTTCCATTATAAAACAACCCAGATCAAATAGATAGCCCAAATTTTTTTTAGATTTACAATGGTTATGGAATAGGTACTAATGAAACTCAAAATCATTAAACAAAATATGCAAACATCTAAGCTCTAATATGCTAACATCTAACTTAAATAAAAGAAAGTCTCAAATATGTTTTCACAATAGAAAATTACTCAAAAAGTTAATGATTTCATCTCTTTTCATGTCAATTTAAATAAAAAAAGAATCAAACGTTAGTTTTTAGGACCAAAACTTACTTAATGTTTAAATCAACTTTCCTATGAAGATATGTGAAGTTTCCTACTTCTATTATGTAACATCCCACCCCCGACAGGAAGGGTAAATTAGTAAATTAGCAAAGGATGAGAGTGATTGGGAGTAATTAGAATTGTTCATGCATACTGGTATTTGCAAACAGTGAATTTGTGCACATGAAATAACTGTACATGCATTCATGATTATTTCCCGGTATTTGGGCCTAACTGGAAT
>JANITX010011967.1:0-10003 GCA_027564395.1 Erythroxylum ulei | reverse complement strand
TTGTAGCCCAAGATGTTCTTTCATTCTTTGGTTAGTAGTCCTTAACAAACTTCAAACAAGGGATAAACTTCTATTTCTCTATACTCCTAACCATTGCTCCTTATGTTTCTCGGACCTTGAATCCACTAAGCTCCTTTTTTTTCAATGCACCTTTTCTACTTCAATATGGACTCATTGCCTCAACTACTTCCAAATCCCCTTTCCCAACCCATCAAGCCTTCAATCTATCCTCAATAGGTTTCACCCTTCCTCTACACACAGTAACCTCTTTCCTATTCTTTTGTCTTCGACTGTGTACCATATTTGGTCTGAAAGGAACTCAAGAACCTTTAAGGATGTAGCCATGGAGGTGGAGAATCTACAAGCCAAGGTGATCTTCCAAGTTATGGAGCTTCTCAACCCAAACACATTGACAGGTAATTAAATCACTAATGCACTAACATTATGATGTAGTTTGTTGTGTTTTCATATAGCCTTTTTCTCAGCACCTATTCTTCGAGGATGAGCACATCAGTAGTCTATCCTAAGACTCCTCAGGAAACTTGGCACTTTGATGGGCACTCTGATTTTGAGAAACTTGTCCTATGGAATTTCCTACTATAGGCCGACCATTAGCTGATTGTTGCCTTTCTTTCGCTAACCTTATGTGTTGACATGTTGCGATTCTGGGTTGATTATTGATGTGTTGATAAGTTGCGATGTCTTGTGTGATTATGTATGATTGTAAACACCTGCTGGTAAGCTACTGTTTCAAAGTAATATGGTAGGCAAGTGGAGAGGAGCATACTGGTAAGGCAGTCTTGGGAGTGAAGTTCCTCATGTCTTTTGTGTATTTTGAGATTACATACAGTTAATCTCTTGTATTGTATATTCCTTTTAATTCTTTATAAAATTTACTGATTTATCAAAAAAAATTGTTATGATGTATTAATTAATTACTTAATTTTGTATTTTTCAAAAAAGGGTTGGGCCTAATTGAATTGCGTGGCACACATGTGACATCGTGGGATCAAAACATATTAAAATATAATGTATTTATACCATATCATTGATGACATCATAGAAGACTAATAGAGTCATGTTTCTATTGCATTTTTCATTTATATATTGTTTAACTTGAGCATTTTAAAGATGATATGGTTTAATTTAAACATTATGAGATATTAAGGTCTGTCTTATGTTTAGATGCAAACATTAATGCCTCTTGGCCAAGGTTATATACCTAAGAAAGTCTTGGGTAGGAGTACCCTATGACAAGTTTCCTTTTTTCACCTTTTTTTTAGCGTTAGGCTATCACCCTATACCTCTTCTTAGTCAAAATCATATCACTTCTTTATCTATAATTAATGGGGATAGCTCAGGAAAATTAGAGATATTTATTGAATGAACTCAAAGATCCTAACATCTTTTATATTCCTTATGTTGGAGTTATTATTAATGTGAAAAAATGAAAAGCTTTCGTTAAGTATTGGTGATGAGAGCGTAGAGTTTAATTTTACTATTTTTGTTAAATATCATTTTCTTTGAGAATCTTATTACATGATCAACATCATTGATTAATCAACAAGGGAGGAGATTGGTGAGCATAATTTAAGAAACCCATTTGAAGAGTGTTTGGTGAATGATGGATCCCAAGTGAAGAGAGTAAATAGAAAGTGCCACTGGTATAACTTAAAATTCTTCCTCCCATTCTTAGGTATGAATTCCTTAAATCCAATTCCACTTATATTAAGATTATAAATGTAAGTATAAGTGAAATTGAAATTAAAAAATTACTAGATGTTCTTAACTATGAATAAAATATTGCTAAAAGATAATTATAAGCCTTATGTTGAGCATTAAAAAAGATTGAATCGTAATATAAAAGAAAAGAAAGGGGTGCTCAAACTTTGGGATATCTATCCCATCTATGATAATGAATGAGTTAGCCTATTCTAAAAGGTTTGTAAGAAAAGTGGTATGGTTGTAATTAAGAATGAGGATAATGAAGTCATCCTCACTAGAATAGTCATGAGTTAAAGAATATGCATTGATTATAAAAAATAAAGCAACATGAAAAGATCATTTTCCTCTCCTCTTTATTGATCAAATGCTTGAGAGGTTAGCAAAGTATTCTTATTTTTGTCATATAGATGATTATTATGTTCTTTTATGCCTACTCATCCTATTGACTAAGAAAAGATCACAAATACATGTCCTTACATACCTTTGCATATAGGTGAATGCCTTTACAGCTTTTAAAATTGTCTGATGGAAAATTTCTATAATTTTGTTGAGAATGTTATTAAAGTGTACATAGATGATTTCTTCATATATGAAACTATTTTTGAAGTGTATAACTAATTCGTCAAAAGTGTTATAGCAATGCAAAGAAGTTAACCTAGTTTTAGATTAAGAGAAATGAAATTTTATAATAAGGGAAGGTATTTAGGACATTTAGTGTCAAAGTAAGGGATTGAAGTTGATCAAGAAAATGTCATCACCCACCACTTCCAAGGACGTGAGCAGTTTCTTAAGCTTTTTCCATTTCTGTTGACATTTTAAATAAGAATTCTCTAAGATTGCCAAACGTTTAACTTACTTCTTAAAGATGTACTTTTAATTTTGATTAAGAATGCATTGAAGCATTTCTTAGGTTAAAGGAGGCACTTATGGTTGCTCCAATTTTGCAACCTTGAAATGAAACCTCCCTTTTAATTATAGAAGTTTTAGGGAAAAGACTGGATAAGAAGGTGCACACCATTTACTATACTAGTCAAACATTAGATGATGCAAAGAAAAATGCTACCACAAAAAAAAGTTGTTACTAATGGTGTTCCCTATTGATAAATTCTAATAATACTTTGTGGAGTCAAAGATTATTATCTAAATCAATCATTATCTCATCAAGTATCTTTTGAATAAGGAGGAAGCCAAGTCTAAACTGATTCGATAGATACTTCTTCTTCAAGATTTTTACTCACAAATTTGAGATAAGAAGGGAATTAAAAATTTGATGCTTGATCCTAATTCTAGATTGAGGAATGATTTGGATAAGAATGGAGAATATAAGCTAACTATAGACTTTTCTGTTATAGATCATCAGTTGCTCTCCACCTCAAAGTTAGAAGCTCTAATATATATTAAATTTGTGAATTTCCTTGTATGCAAAATTATACCACCTGATTTGATATACTAATAAAAGAAGTTATTTTCTAGATGTAAAAAAAGTTAAGATAAACCTTTGGTATTCAAGTGACATATTGTTGTGCCCAAATTAAGTTCTAAAAATTACCTAGGCTATCCTACTCACAAGTATATGAGGTGGTTTTAATTGATTACCTAGGTTGCCTCCCACGGAGGTGAAATTAGTTCACTTAATTTAACCTTGAACAAAAATAAAAACAGATGCAATCCTAAACATTCTATCCTGATTTATTGAGTGAGTTTTTAAAGAAAATCACGAAATTAAACTGAAAAGTATAATGATTCATTCGGAAGCAAAGAAAAATAAATTAATCGAAATGGAAAACTCTTGAGAATTAATTTCACTAATTTAATCTCCTATGCATGACTAAGGGAAATGATTGGATAGTTGTCCTACTAAAATTACCATTCGGGTTCTAAAATCAACTCAAATAACAAACTATTCTAACTTTCGTATTCGACAAGTTTATTATCTAAATTAATTATTAAACCCAACTAATAATTACCATTTAAGTTAATATATTTTTAATTCTTAACCTAAGCGTCCATAGTTTCTTGTTCCATATTAAACTTCTTCTCTCGATCTTTTGTTTAATACCAAAATGATGCAAAGTTTGATCATGCTATTACATCCATTCAGTTCAAAAACTATAACAAACATAAGACAATAACACAATCACTCAATCATGCATATTTGACTAAAATAGCTACATTAATTGTTAAGAAAAAGAGATCAACCCTTCATAGCATAATCACGGTTCATCATTCTCAATAAAATAGTGAATACTGAATGGACTATTAATCTTTAACAAAGAAAATAGGTTCAACAGATAAAATATAAAGGAGTTCAACAGAAATGTTTTGACACAGTAGTAGAGATGAAAAGGAATGAACAAACGAATGGCCTCTCGAATGATGAAGTTGGTTTTAGATCTCCAGTCAAACTCCACCTCTCTAGCGTTGGCTCTCATCTTCTGCCTCTAGTCCGAGCTCACTCTCTCTATTAATTTTCTCTCTTCCTCCTCTATTTCTCTTGTTTCTTCTCTTAGTCAAAGCTCTATTTCTCTGCCTCCCTCTTTATCTCTCTATTTTTTTTTGTTCCAACCGAATGTGTGTGAATGAATCCCCCTGCTGCCAGGCTTCATTCTTTCTATTTGTAGAGTTATGTTAGCTTTAGGTTTTCGTTCCCCTTCAACCTACAGCTTCCATATAATAAAAAGATTGATTAAAGAAGAATGTTGTCTGATATGAGGGGGAGTCACGGTTGTGACTCAAAAAGTCACAACGGTGCAAGTTAAGTCATAGTTGTGACTTAAATTGTCATAATTGTGACATGGTCACAACTGTGACTTGTATAGTCACGGTTGTGACAATATGCATGTAGCTAGCAGGATGAAGAAGCGTGGTAGCTGGTCAAATGAAGAAGGATGCAGATGGCACTATAAGCATGCATGGGAGCTTCACTCACGTTGAGAAGATAGCTGGTCCACTCTCCATTCTCTCAAGAAGCTTGGTATGTATGCAGGCCATGAGAACAACTGGAAGCATGCATGGGAGTTGCATGGTGTTGGCATCATCGTGAGGCATGGCAGCTGGCAAGGTGAGAGCATGGCAGCTAGTGTAGGTCGTGAGAAGGCAGCTCGAAACATGCATGGTGTTGTCAACATGAGAATCATGGACGGGAGCGAGGTGAGAAGGTCACCATCGCTGTCAAGAAGCGTGAGGGGAGTTGGCTGGATGAGAAGACCACCATGAGAAGGCATGATCTAAAGTGAGTGTGATATGCAATTAACATGTGTGACTATGTAATTAACATATGTAACTATGCAGTTAACGTGCCACACCCATTTTTATGTAAAATTCTTCTTGTTTTTCATGCCACATTCACATAATTCCCCATTTAACATTCACACAACATTCACACCATTTTCATTCAATTCATCTCAAATTTGGATCAAAACATAAGAATTTGTAACCCAAATCAAGATATGAAAAGGTATACCCTTGAAGTTGAAGTGGATAGCATAAATTTTACTTTTATCCTTCATCTTATAGTGGCCATAGTAGTGCTTCAAAAATAGCCACCAAGATTCTTTAAGTGTGCATTTTATGTCTAAGTCTCTTAAAAATGTTTATAGGTTTGTGAATACTTACTACTAGTGTCAAATAACTGGCAATATTTCAAGAAGAAATGAGATGGCTCTTAATAACATCTTAGAGGTTGAGATATTTGATGTTTAAAAAATAAACTTCATGTGTCCTTTTCCATCATCAAGTGGCAACAAGTACATTCTTGTGGCAGTGGATTATGTGTTCAAATGAGTGGAAGCATTGACGCCTCTAACTATTCATGCTAAAGTAATAGCAAGACTCTTAAGAAAGTAATCTTCTTGAGGTTCAGAGTTCCTAAAGATATAATTAGTGATGACAATTCATATTTCAATGAATGCTAACTTAAAGCTTTTTTACGAAGATATGAGGTAACTCACAAGGTTTTGTTAGGATATCACCCTAAATAAATGGCCAAGTAAAATTTTTGGATAGGAAAATCAATAGTATATTTGAGAAGATGGTTACTAAATTGAGGAAAGATTAAGTAGTGAAGCTAGATGACACTGTAGGCTTATCATATAGCCTACACAACTCCTATTGATATATTGCTATTTAAATTGGTACATAGTAAGTCTTGTCACCTTCTAATTGAATTAGAGAACAAATCTTAATAAGGGATCAAAGCCTTCAACTCTGATTTGAAGGCTGCTAGTGTGAGGTGATTATTCCAACTCTATAAGTTCGATAAGTTGACATTATATGCTTATAAGATCACCAATATCTATAAAGAGAGAACAAAGTTTTGACATGAAAAGAACGTCCTCCATAAAGACCTTTACAAGAGAGCTTAGGTACTTATATTTAACTCTCATTTGTAATTTTTCTAGGAAAGTTAAAGCTAAAGTGGTTTGGACCATTCCAAGTATGCAAAGTTTTCCTTTATATAATAATGGAAGTGTGGAGCTATAAAATTATAGCCTTTAAGGTGAACGAGAAATGATGGAAGCCTTATATGGTGGCAGATTTAATCAAGAAATGAATTGCATACTTACTTTCTATTCATTCTTTACATTATGAGTGATTCAAAGGGGTCAATATTACAACCTAAAACAAGCACGTTTTAGGAAGCAACTTAATATTTATTTGCATTTTATGTTTTGTTCTTTTTTTAAATTTATTTTGTTTTTACTAGTAGTTCTTTACTTAGTATTAAGTTAATGGTTGAAACTTATTTTACTAAATCTTGATTAACGTTTTGTAGCTGAGATCTTGGAATTAATGCATTTTGTTTTATAGATTTCCAACACAGTCAGAACACATCCTTGAGTCTATATCCATGTCAACTAATATTAGTTCTTGATTGAGAAGTTAAGAGAACAAATTCTGAACGCGACCTAAACGCAGTCTATTATGGTTTTGAGTAGTAAGACACATTATCTTCCTTTCCCCATGCTTTAACCTATGTTGACCTGTAATAAAGTCTAAAAAAGATATAGAAAACACTAGTTGAGGACATGACCTATTCACCCTATGCTACCTATGTAGAGGAAAACCCTATTATAATTGCCCCTGTAATGCCCCACTTCATTTTACATAGGGAAGTAATGTCAAGTGTTGAACACAAGACTAACACCGCATTGTGTAGCTCTCGTGTTCCATAACACCTCTTAGGTATGCTGAACACACCTTAAATACACCCTATGTTTCACTACATAAATTTCATCAATTTCTATCATTTATAATACAAGGATAGTAGGGTAGTGTGTTAACCTTGCGTTTAGGTGTCAGATACAAACAGAGAGCATTCATTTTCAATACGAGACTTCTAGGGTCTCATGTTCCTATTATGTTTACCAACACATACCTATGTATAGACCATGTTCTTATGAGCTCCAAAATAAAATTTAAAAATCTATACCATGCCTACAATATAGTCTCATGTCCTCCCTGTGTTGAATTCATGCCATTTATGTTTCTTTTTATCTCATCCATTACATAAGCATAGTACCATGTCATATTCGTATTCATCTTATGTTTCATCAACAATGAATTGTGTTCTTTCCTATATTACCCCATCTCATAAAACATAGCATTAGGTCAACCTTGTATAGACTTGATTTCCCTCTCAACAGAGACTAGAAAAGCCATAACACAATCCTGAGATTAGAAACATTATCTTAAAGAAAAACCTTATTTTTACTCAAGTAAGTTTTTTTAGCATTTTTCACATTTTACAGCATTGTTGATGCAAAATCTAAGTATTCATCTTCTCTTAACATTTAATTTTAATGTTGAATGAATTACAAATTATTTGGACTCTTGTACTTTCTTTGGAGAAATACCATGTTAGAGGTATAAATGAGATGAATTATAACTTGCATATGAGTGTTGATGTAAATTATGGATGCAAATAGCTAAATATGAATTATATTAACATGAACTAGTGTTATTTACTCATTATATTGGCAAGTTGAGCTATAATGATTGAATTCCCATGCACAATTGTGATACAGAGCCTAGACAGGATGTATGATCATGCATTGTCCAACTCAAGAGTTTTTTGTATTCTTGATGTTTTAAGGATATTTTTGAAAAAAAACAAGTGGGGAAACCCTAGAAGGATTAAGAAGTATTTAAGGTAAAGAAAAACATCAAAAAGAAGGTGACACATCAAAAACAAGGGGATCAAAGTGGAGACATCAAGATCAACTCCAATTTTCCAAAATTTCTAAATCATGGGTTAAAACTGTTTACTTTCTTTTCTTTTCTTATATTTCATTTTCTTGGATGTTAATTTGGATTAGTGGGATGTTGAACATGGTTATGGATTTCTAAATCCATATTAGGGATTATTCTTAAATTGGTTAGTTTAAAATTATCATTGTTTAATTCAATATATACTAATGCTTTGTGGTTTTTATCATGCTTATATTTGATAAGAAATCGAGAGATTGAATCAAAGTTATATTTGTTAAGTTGCGTAATGAGATTTGGTACCTTAATAGATCTACAAATATTAGATTTATAAACAATTGAAGAGAGATCTTACTTGTGAGTTAATTATCCTTATGATTGCTTTAAATCCAATTGATTAGTTAGGAGTAATTTTGTTAATCAAGAGGTTGCAATTCAGTTGTTATCAATTTAAAGCATAATTGAATTAACAAGATAAAGGAAAGACAAAAAAAGGATAGAATAACCCTTAAGTTTCCATTATTGATTAACTTCATTCTTGTTGATAGCTTCGCTTATTTAATTATTTAGTTTCATTGGTTTGTTTCAATTTTAATTAATTTATTTTAATTTAATCTTTTATTACCTTAGGTAAAGTGCATTCAAGTTGTTAGGTGACTAATCAAATTATTATGGGAATGATATCTTTTATACTACAAGTTACAACCTGTATACTTGCAGTACAAAAGTTTTTTCTTTATAAAACTATCAACAAGTTTTTGGCACGTTGCTAAGGACTGAGTTAACATTTTGTTCAATTTGAATTCCTTTAATTTAACGGTTTTGATATACCTTTTTCTTATTTGATTATAAGTACATGAACACAAGATCCACGAAGTGTTCAAGTAAGGTAGAGAACTTAAAAGCTTCGAACATCACAAAGCAAGAAATGGAGATTCAAAAAGCTAAATACCAATAAGTAATAGAAAGAATGATGGCAGAGGAAAGAAACCAAGGAGAATAGTTAAAGATCCTTACCGACTTCATTACGGCTAGGGTTCAATGTGAATCAACAAGGAATTACAAGACCACCAGTGCAAACAAATACATTTGAAATCAAACCAATACTGCTAAACATGTTGTAGACCAACGTGCAATTTCATAAACTAGCCAATGAGGATCCTAATGCTCATTTGCCAATTTCTAGAGATTTGTGATATGTTTAGGTATAATGGATTGTCGAAAGATGCAGCCAAGATGAGGCTCTTTCCTCTTACACTCAAGGATTGAGCTAATGTGTGGTTAAATTCACTCAAGCTAGTGAACGCCAAAACATAGGATCAGTTGGTGCAAGTTTCTTGGTTAAGTGCTTTCCCTTAGCAAAGACTACAAGGCTCATAAAGGAAATACAAATTTATAGCAAAATAAAAGGGAGTCTTTATATGACGCATTGTAGCGATTCAAAGAATTGCAAAGGAGCTATCCATATCATAACTTGCCAATGTTCCTCTTGTAAATGTTCTACAACAGAGTGAATCAACCCACTCGAGGAACCTTTGATGTACCAGCTGGTGGCTTATTAATGAGGAAAATAGTTGAGTAGATGTATAATTTTTTAGAACTGATGGAAAATAATAGTTTTCTTTGAACATTAGAAAGAAGTCAATAGTAGTCAACCTTTCAAGATCAAAAGGGAGTACAACTTGTAGATTCAATGACTGCATTGCAAGCTAAGGTCACAAAACTAACCAAACAATTGAACAGCCTGAAAGCCACATCTTCCATCCCACTCAAAGCAACTCATTACGGATGTTGGGTCCGTGGGTTGTAATTACAGGGCTTGGATCCCCCCGCCCACGCAACCACAACCTTGCCAGGTATTTAATGTTGGGTCCGGCCCTAAGGCCGATGGGCTTAGATCCCAGGTCCGGCAGGCTTAGATCCCCTACCGGTCCCTTGAGGTCTTGGTTTCGAGGCGTGGCCTCACCCTTGACCAAAGAGGACAATACTGATTAAGTTTGGTTTGGCATCTGGCCCTGAGGCCGATGGGCTTAGATCCCCAGGTCCGGCGGGCTTAGATCCCCTACCGGTC
>JANITX010011938.1:0-10004 GCA_027564395.1 Erythroxylum ulei | reverse complement strand
ATTTCTTAACCAATTCTTTAAGTTTTATTATTATCAAAACATAGAAGGATTTAATTTGTCAACCTCCATTGGTCCAATAATTATATTGTGGATATTTATAAACTATAATTTTGGAGAGAGAAGATTACGTTTATTCTCACTTCTTTTGTCTTCTTTCCTTTATTTTATTTTAGAAAGATAGCCATGAGTAGTTAAATCTAAATTTTTAGATTAAAAGAGAATTAATCTATTTGTAACTTTGGAAGGTTTTGTTCTAAACCTTAATTTTATTTTAATTCAAGTATTTCTTATTTATTGTTCTTAAATTCATGAGTAGTTAATTTTGATTTATCTAACAAATTAATTCAGTGTTTATTATTCTATTGCTATCTATGAGCATAATGATCCATAATTGTCATGAATGATCTGTATATATAGTAAGTAGGTTATTTATATATTTGCATATCTAACTTATGAGGAAAAAAAACTAAATTAAATAGTTGTAGCTATCTAAATTATTTAGTTTAGGGTTTAATCTTTTTATTAAGCTTATTGTTGACATTTAATTGATATAGAATGCTACCATACTAAATCAATTAATGATAAGTTTTGATTTGAATGTTAGATTTGAATCAATTAATATAGGAAAATTGAGACTTATTATGACTCTCTTAATAGGTTTTAGACTAAATGCTTAAAGTGAAAATTTATTCTTTTTAGACCAATAATTAGAGAAACAATTGGATGAGATCCTTCTCTTGAATTAGAGTTAGGTAAAAATTAAATTTCTCCCATTTATACTTAGTTGATTCAATTTTATTTCTTATTAGTTTTAGCTTAGTAGTTAATTAATCATACCTAATATTATATTTTTTCAATTGAAATTAAGAAACTAACATTTAGTTCTATGATGATTTGACCTGATTTTGTGACTATTACAATATTTTAGTAAATCAAAGATTAATTTTGAGGACTTTAATAATCTGTTCAAAATTTTGATATAGTAATTGGGGAAATATTTTAGTTTCTTTGTTTCTTTTCTTCATTTTATAGTTTACTACTAATTTCTTTATCTTGTATGACTCTTCCTTCTTAGACAGGTGAAATGCAATATAATCCAGAGATTAAGCAGAGAGTGCATCATTTAAAGGAAGAGATGTAATAGACCAAGCAAAGAAAAAGGAATTTGTCTTCAAAGGTGAAAGTAGAGATAGATTTAATAATTGGTGGAGACTTTATTTCTCAAGAAGTTGAAGAGAATATGGTAGACCCTAATGATAGAATATTGAGGGAGTTATCTGCACCAAATTTGAATCAATAGTTGTAATATCCTAGTTTGATTATTGTACTGTGTACCGTGCTACAAATGCATTTTATAAAGTATGCTCTATGTATGGTATACTAGAGTAATTTAAGCATTTAAATGTATTATTGAGGTTATAATAGAGATCACGAATATACCAGAGATGATTCTGGAGTTAACTTGAAATTTCTCAAAAAAATTTTGAAAACTACGAAAAGCCACGTAATGAGTCCGAAGAAGCTTTAAAAGCCCCAAAATGTTCTTTGGAGATTTAGGTGACACTTTTGAATGAAATCCAAACAATTTTGGTGACATTTAGTGATTTTGAGATTCAATCCGAAAATTCTTCTGGAAAACTAAAAAGTTACTAAATAATTTCAAAATACTATGAAAAGCTCTAAAATTAGGATTGGAGTATAAATGAACTACAATCAGTCAAAATGTAGGTTGTTTGAATAGAATTTGGGTAATCTGAAATTATTGGACTAAACTGCCCTTTTGGGAAATAATGGGTATTGATGATTTTAAACCCATTTGAAAATTTTAAAAGCATCTAATAAATAAGTATTGACCCTAATTAGAGTATTTCGCAGTCAATTTGATGATAAGATGATTGTGAAATTTTTCAGGATTTAATTCGATTAGTTGGTGAAGTAAATGCATTAAAGGGCAATTTGTTTTTGTACTAATTAAGGGTAATTTGTTCTTTTTACATGATATTAATGGATTGATGGGTCATTAAAGATGACCAATGAGAAAATGACACGTTTGTGATGAGTCATTAGTGATGACAAATAAGAAGGTGACATTTGTAATCCATTAAATGAGTATAAAAGCAACATTTTGTTTCATTTTTTAACATACCCGTGAGAGTTAATGGAGACTACACGTGAGAGTGAAAAAGAAGAAGAAAAGAAGAGAGAGAAAGGTGAGTTATGGCCATTGATGAGGGAAAGAAAGGAAGAGAAAAAAAAAAGAAAAGAAAAGAAAAGAGAAAGGAGAAGAGAGGCTCGACTATGGCTACAGAGAAGTGATCCAAAGCATTTTTCATGCTGTTCTACCTCCAATCAAGCATCCAATAAGGTTCCATAGCCATCGGAGCGCGAGAAGAAAATCGGTATGTTTTATTACATTGGAAGCAATTAGGAGAAGAAAAATCAAGAAAGCCTAATGTGTGAAGCCTTGGTCAAACTTGGTCAAAGGTTTTCATATCGAAAAATGAATGCAACTGAAGGATTTCAAAGTAGTGAAAAGGAAACTAGCAAGTTATGAATGTATTTTAGTTGTTTTATGTGACTAAATTCTTTGCAGAAGAATTGATACATGTGAGTGTACTTTAAATTGAGTTTATGCAAATAGTTTTCATTTGATCTTAAAATGAATATTTAGGATGAGTTTTATGCAAATGATACTTTACAAGTGAATATTGCTAGCTTAAGTGTATGCTTTAGCAATAAATGAATTTTAATTTAAAAGTTAAATTTTATATGATTGGGAGTTACATTAAAATAATTCAATTATGAACCCTCCCATATTTGATTTAGCAAATAATATTGAGTCATAAATGTAAGAGTTGCTTTTGCCTATCATATATTGCTAGGCTTTATACATGTTATTATACTTGTATGTTTATAGTGGCTAACCGATTATAGGTAAGTGATGCAGAACCAGCTCCGTAAATAGTGGTTAACTAGTCACTGGTAAGCAATATAGAACCAACTTTATGACTTGTTACAGGTAAGCGATGTAGATCCAAATTTGAAACTATCAATTTATAACGGTTAATCAGTCTTAGGTAAGTGATGCAGAACCAGCTTTGTGTCTTTAGGCTTAGTGTACCATATGGTAAAGAAACTAGTGGTGTGCTATTTGAGTAAGAAAAGTCAAGTAATAATAATACTACCACTATTTATTTTTAAAAGTGATTTGTGAGGTACATACAGTACCAATTTTAGAGGTTGGCTTATTTTCAGTATAAAAGTTTTGATAAAAATTATTGCCACCTCCATTTATTGTTCAAAAAAAAGGAAAAATGGAAACTTGTATATTGTAAATTTAATGTCAAAAGGCATTTTCGAATAGTGTTTCAAAAAATTTAAAATTGTGTTTTACGAAATGTTATGTTATTACCAGATTTGATGATGCACGAATAAATTGGTATGGGAAATTCTTTACCATAAGCTTTATGATTGTATGGGAATACTGCAGTTATGTTGTTATGGAAAGTTTAATTTTTTAGTAAACTGATTACAATCACTGAGTTCGTTTAGCTCAACCTTATTTTTAACAAACCACCCTAGGTATACATACAGGTGTTGTAGTAATTGGGACTCTTACTGCAAGATTAGTAGTATCGTCGGGTACTGCTATGCTTGTGTCATTTTGATATGTACATTTGTGTAAAGAATGGATGTTTATAAAGGCTTTTAAATTAGATACATGAATATGTTTTAGCTTTTTAAATTTTATTTTAGTGATTATTGAGAATTATTTATTTGGGGTTGCTTGTGAGTGGATTTAAAGTCTAAAATTTGTAGTTTAGAAATTGGTGTGAATATAGAAGTGTTTTGAAATCTTACAGGACTTTTGAAAATTTTAGGAATGTTAAAATGCAATCCTTATACTGTCGAAATTTTTAATAAAATGATATTTAAAAAAATTCCACTATTTTCCACACTTTTAACTTTTAAAATATAAAAGGTTTTTAACAGTTGATTGACTTGGCTTTATGGAAACCCTTTGAGTGAGTTAGATATTGATTGGAAGACTACCGTGGGGTCGTGAAGAGGGCTCCACTTGAGTTTTGGAAGGGAAACTCTGGGATGGGTCCTTTCAAGGGTTATCAAAACCTGATTTAGAATATAGTTGACTTTATATGTGATTTGATTTCATAATGTGATTTTACATGGTTTTTATAAACTGAGCAACCCTGAAAGTTTTGTTATCTTCCATGCATCTGAGTTTATAAAAAATTCTCCAGTGTTGTATAGTTGAGTTCACAGCATAATGCACCGACGAAACCTTAGGGGTCCCAAAGCCACACTAGAGGCTCTAGCACTTAAATTACCTTTAGCTCGGGAGGTCGAGCACAGGGATGGTTCAGTAAATGTTTTTCTTTATGAATCAACCTCGTTCAGAACAGTTAATACTTGCAAAACTGTTGGTGGAATTTTGTTTTTACCTTAAGTGAACAATACAAATACAGGCAATGACGATGCATTAGCCACGGGAGGCCCTAGTAGTGTCAGGGAGTTTGATAGAGTATATTTGTAAGTTAGGCATTGTCCAATGGTAAAATAAACCTCGAAAGTGCCCTAATTTAGTTAGATCGGGATAAGAATAATAAATTTAAATGGTTTGGTGACAAAAGGATGAGATAATAAATATCATCTAGCTAGAGGTTAGTTAGACCACCTATAATGTCCAGGACTCCTAAAACACTAGGAGCTCAATACCAAGGTGTAGCTAATGTGGAAGGAGACCACTTGCATAGGCTAGGGTAATTGCAGTAACCCAACAGCATGCTGAGGATACATCCAATATGGTAATAGGTATCGTTAGTGATGAATATATTGAGATCGATCCTAGAACTATGCACTCGCATATGCGAAAATAATTCGTTCGATAGATTAGTGTCAAGTTGGAGCTTTGAAAGTGTCATTTGATAATAATTTCTTTCAATAAAACTACTCCAGTAGTGTAGAATGTTCATAGAGGTAGTTACATAGTAATTAGACTTAGAAGCTCTCTAATAAGTTGATGTTATTAGATATCCATGACTATGAAATCATACTAGGAAGGAAATTGACTAATAGTGCATTCTGTTGATGTGGATTGCTTCTAAAGGAAGTTAGGATTGGTACACAAGGGAAGTTAGATATAGTATTCATCAGGAAATGTAGAATGTTCCTATCTCTTAGCATATCAGTTATGATAGCTAGAAAAATACGAAGAATTTAGTATACAAGTTATTTAGTTCTAGGACTTGATAATTTCAAAATTTTATTAGGTTCTTTCATATTTTTTAATACTAGAAAAGTGTTTTTTGAATATATCTGGAAGATGAAATTGCTTATTACGGTTGAATTAGTTGAGGATTTATTATTGATATAAGGAATTGGCGACTGAATTTTAATATGTTTAAATGTTATGACCTTATGGAGTGATTGATTAGAATAAATATCAATTTTAGCTAAAAAAAATTTGTTTAAGGTTAAGTATATTTTTAAATGTAAGGTGATTTATGGATTCGTACAAAGTAATGTTATAAATGGCATTATGATGTAATATTTAATCAAGAATAATGATTAAACAATAATTTTTAGAGCAATGATCAGTTTGATGTAAACTTTCAATTGTGGATATATTTGTATATCGATTCTAAGTATTGAACATTCATTATTTTAAGTTTCTTTTTATGTAAGTCAATTGTTTTATTACTTGAAAAACAAATGAGTGAAAATGATGGTAAAATTTTTAAGGAAATGTGAGTAACAAGTTTTGATCCGTAATGGAGAATTGTCTATTTAGAATTTATAGCTATTATTTTACAGATAATTATAATTGATGACTGGGAGAATGATAAAAATTATGTATGAGACCTTTTAACTAGTATAACATTGAGATTTTAGATGATTAAAAAAAATTTAGTAACAAATAAAGTCCCAAATTGAGTTTTGAGCTACCTAAAATCACAAAAGTGTTTTATGGTATTAAAAATGGACAAGTAAAGATATCTTTATTAAACATCATAGTTGCGCAGTGGAAGTGTGTGGTATACTCCCATTTGGGGAGATTTAGGTTTGATAAGCTCAAAATTGCGTGATAAGTTAGTAAATTTTGAACTCTAAGGTAATTGAATGGTTTTTATATGAATATGGCATTATGTTAGTGTCTTAAGATATGATCTTAAATGATTGATTTGCTTCCAAAGAGTATGATGGGAAATGACAAAAGTAAAATATATAATTCACCAGTGATTGTGGATTTGAGATTCAAAAGCTAAGAAGTCCATGTAAGGCATAAGAAATACAAGAAAAATATTGTTAAATTTTGTTTATAATTAAAGGTAATGAGAAAGCAGATGTTTATTATTCAAAAGTATATAAGAACAATTGTTTTGTTTGAACTCCAATCAAAATTTTCATTAATAGTCATCTAAGTAAATGTGAATCATGATAGTGTTAAATGGATGGTTAAGTTAGTAAAGTTGTGAATCAACTAATGCTAGTGAGAAAGCAAAAGCAATGATTTAGAAAAAAGAAAGTGTTTTATGTGAAGATAAGTTGCAAATTCTGAGGGTATTTTATTAAGAGGTAACATCAAGTTGATGCCAGGTTAGGAATTGTGTGTACTAGTCATGGCTGCACTTAAGAAAGAAATACTATGCATCTGAAAGAGGCATCATACCTTGAAAGTGCATTATGATCGACAAGGTATGAAGAGGGTGATAGCAAGGTATATGTTCAAATGCTTGTGAAATCAACAAGTCAAGGCTGAGAGCCAAAGAACCAATAAAAATTGCTCAGCCACTCCCTATTTGGGAATGGAAATGGAAGCATATTATGAAGGATTTTATGGTACCAATTTTGTACAATCTAAGCGAATATGATAGTATATGGGAGAAAAAGGGTCGAATTAAAAAAATATGCCCATTTCCTAACCATCTAAGGTAGGTATCCTCTTGATAAATTAATCTAGTTGTAAGTGATTGGAAGTATATAGTTACGTAGAGTGTTAGAATATGATGATGAGATAGATAAAAGAAAATTAGCTGAACTAGTTTAGATAATCCCAAATAAGATCAAAAGTATGCGACCTAAAGTGACAATACCTAAAATCAACAATAGAGCTAGGTGTGGAAATGGAGCAAGATTTTTGAGTTTAAAGTTTAAAAAAATCAAGGAATTTTTGGGAATTCATCCTGAAAAGGAATAATCTATTTTAGACAATGTGATAAGTTAAGCCTACGATATGTTGGTCCCTACAAAGTGATTGACAGAGTGGAAGCACAAAGAATGGATATGAAGTCAATATCTATATTTTTTAGATGACTAAGTTTATTTAAAATTTTGAGCACGAAATTTCTATAAGGAGGAGAGAATTTTGTAATATCCTAGTTTGATTATTGTATTATGTATTGTGCTGCACATACATTTTATAAATAATGCTCTATTTATAGTATACTGGAGTAATTTAAGCGTTTTAATGTATTATTAAGGTTATAATGGAGATCACGGATAGACCATAGATGGTTCTGGAGTCGATCAAAAATTTCTCAAGTTATTTTTTAAAACTCTAAAAAGTTATGGAATGAGTCCAAACGAGAATCAAAAGCTCCGAAATGTGCTTGGGAGATTTAGGTGACATTTTTAATGAAATCCAAACGATTTTGGTGACATTTATGATTTCCATATTCAATCCAAAAATTCTTCTAGGCAACTGAAAAGTTATCGAATAATTTCATAATACGATGAAAAGCTTCGAAACTATCATTGGAGTCCATAATAACTGAAACGGGTCAATACAGAGGTTGATTGAATAAAATTTGAGTAATCCAAAATTATTAGACTAAAATGCCCTTTTTGGAAAATAATGGGTATTAATGATTTTAAATCCATTTGAAAATTTTAATAAGTATTGACCTTAATTAGAGTATTTCACGGTCAATTTGATGATAAGTTGGTTGTGAAATATTTTTCGGATTTAATTTGATTAGTTAGTGAATTAAATGCATTAAAGGGCAATTTGTTCTTTTTGTATTAATTAAGGGTAATTTGGTCTTTTAAAATGATATTAGTGGATTGTTGAGTTATTAGAGATAACCAATGAGAAAATGACATATGTGTGATGGGTCATTAGTGATAACAAATAAGAAGGTAACATGTGTAATCTATTAAATGAGTATAAAAGCAACATTTTGCTTCATTTTTTAATATAGTTGTGAGAGTGAATGGAGAGTACACATGAGAGTGGAAAAAGAATCACAAAAGAAGAGAGATAAAGGTGAGTTGCGACCATTGATGAAAGAAAGGAAGGAAGAGACAAAAAGAAAAGAAAAGAAAAGAGAAAGGAGAAGAGAGGTTCGGTTATGGCTATGGAGAAGTGATCCAAAGCATTTTTCATGCTCTTCTACCTCCAATCAAGCATCCAATAAGGTTCCATAGCCATCCAAGTGAAAAGGAAGAAGTAAATGGGTAGGTTTTATTACATTGGAAGCAATTGGGAGAAGAAAATCAAGAAAACCTAACGTATGAAGCCTTAGTCAAACTTGGTAAAAGGTTTTCGGATCGGAAAATGAAACCAACTGAAGGATTTCGAAATGGTGAAAAGGAAACTAGTAAGTTGTGATTGTATTTTAATTGTTTTATATGACTAAATTCTTGACAAAATAATTGATGACATATGACTGTACTTTAAATTGAGTTTATGCAAATGGTTTTCATTTGATCTTGAAATGAATATTTATGCTAAGTTTTATGTAAATGATATTTTACAAGGGATTATTGCTAGCAGAAGTGTATGCTTTGAAGATATATGAGTTTTAATTTAACAGTTAAATTTTATATAATCGGGAGTTACATTGAAATAATTCAAATATGAACCCTCCCATATTTGATTTAGAAAATAATGTAAGAGTTGCTTTACCTACGGTACTGCTAGGTTTCATACATGTTATTATACTAGTATATTTATAGTGGTTAACCTATTATAGGTAAGTGACGTAGAACTAGCTCCATAAATAGTGGTTAACCAGCCACAGGTAAGCAATATAAAACCAATTCCATAACTTGTTACAGGTAAGCGATGCAGAACCAGCTCCGTAACTACTAATTTATAGTTGTTTACCAGTCGCGAGTAAGCGATGCAGAATCAATTTCGTGACTTTAGGCCTAGTGTATCGTATGGTAAAGAAACTAGTGGTGGGCTATGTTGAGTAAGAAAATTCATATAATAAAAATGTTGCCACTATTTATTTTTAAAAGTGATTTGAAAGGTACTATATAGTACCAATTCTAGTGGTTGACTTATTTCCAGTATAAAAGTTTTTAGAAAACTTATTACCATCACAATCTTCCAGTAACTCTATCCCTTGTCTTAGTTTCATTTTCAATTCTTTCAAACTTAATAATTACCTGAAACTTTAATGTTTTCTATAATTCTGAAATGTTTCTGTATATATATAATTTCTCCCAACTTTTAAGCAATCTTTATTGTAGCAAGTTCCAATTTACATATCAAATAATCAACTCATGAGGCTTAAACCGTCTCCATGCATAAGAAATCACTTGATTATGCTGCATTAGATCTCATCCTAATTTCTGATGTGAAACTTCATTATATACGACATAGTCTCCAGAGCCAAATGATATAATTACATCAGTGTTATAATTTATCAAGGATTCTTTTTACATTCATCAGTCCATCACTTTACACGTTTTCTTTTTTTTTCTCAAACATTTTTGTCAAGGACTAAGATCAGTAAAAACTCCTTAACAGTCTTAGGTAGTATCCAACATGCAACTAGTTCTAAAGAACTCCCAATGTGCCACGTTCAAATACTATACCACCCATACTTTATTTGATCAAGCTAAGATTCATTTTTATGGAACTTGGCCTATAACTATTTCTATCTTCATGATATGTAAGATTTCCTCAAGTATTCAAAATGTTCTCTTTACTATTTGAATACATTTAAAATACCATCTATGATCATAGTCAC
>JANITX010011918.1:0-10005 GCA_027564395.1 Erythroxylum ulei | reverse complement strand
TATATATTAAATAATTTAATAATATATATTTAGTTATAGTAAATCTGATAATGAAAAATACAAAAACCAATTTTTATAGTTTTCATAATTTTTGAAAACAAAAAGAAACCAAAACTAAAAACAAAAAACAAAAAATTCAAATAAACATTTTTAAACAAAAAGTTAAAAATAAAAATAAAACAAAACAGGCTCTAAATTTTTCTTTTGATTAAAAATATACTAAAGGTTATTAATTAATTCTTTAAATATCTTGCTATTAAAAATATTTAAAAAACTTAGAATTTTTTTTTACAAAGCACAACACGTCAAAGGAGAAGCTTTCCAGTAACTACAAAAGATGAATGTATGACTAATTAATCACTTGTTTATTTAAGAAAAGGATAAAGAAAAAGCCAAAAAGGGATTCCAAGGTCATCGTCATTCTTAACTTTGCTTTTTTATTTCCAATACTTTATGTTTTCTTCTCTCTAATCACATGGCTTAAGAAACACCGAAACAGACGCAACATTCAAAACCAGAAAGGTAGAAACATACCCAAGACTTTCAGTCTTCCACCCAAAAAAGAACGAAAAGCTACAGACACAACCTGCAAATTCTCAAGAGAAGCACAGGAAAAATGAAACATAAACAGACTTATTAAGAGAGATAGAGAGAGAGACGTGAGAGAGAAAGATGAAAAAATACCTGCCGATGAAGAGTGAAGTGAACAGTGGCGAGGTCGGCGTTTTGTCTCCTTAATCTCCAAAGTTTTAAATCTTTTGGTTTTTAATTTTAATTTTAAATGAAAAATCTTTTTTAAATGAACCGGCCGATTCATTCTTTTACCGGTTCAGTGGTTTTTATCGGTTCAATCGTAAAATAAACGGGTCAATCACTCACAAAAAATAAGGGCTAAACCAGACCGTTTCATACTCCGGTTCACTGGTTCACCGGTCTGACCGGACGGTTCGGTCCGGTTTTTAAAACATTGTTGCTAGGACTCATACTTGAGGGTAACTTGAAATTAACAGGAAGAGGGGTATAAATTGACTTACAATCTTGTATGTTGAATCGCCGCCAGATCTTTTTCAAATAATTCTTTTGAGAAAGTCAAATCTTTCTATTATTTATGTCTCGGTGAATTTGCATCCCTGGAATCTTGTGTGAGATCCCACATCGGTTGGAGAGGGGAACGAAGTACGCCTTATAAAGGTGTGGATACCTCTCCCTTACAGACATGTTTTCTATGCCCTAACACATCGAATCCTATCAGAACTCCGAAGTTAAACGTGTTTGGGTAAGAGTAGTACTAGGATGGGTGACCTCCTGAGAAGTCCTGTTGGAAAAGCAAAAACCGAGCGGGTTGGGCCCAAAGCGGATAATATCTGTAAGCGGGTGATTGGGCTATTACAAATGGTATCATAGTCGGTACCCGATATGTTGTGCCAGCTGGGTTGGACCCCAAAGAGGGCTAGGCTCTAAGGGGGTTAGAAAGTGTGAGATCCCACATCGGTTAGAGAGTGGAACGAATCACACCTTATAAGGGTGTGGATACCTCTCCTTTACAGACCTGTTTTTCATGCCCTAACGCACCGGATCTCATCAGAACTCCGAAGTTAAACGTGCTTACGTAAGAGTAGTACCAGAATGGGTGACCTCCTGGGAAGTCCTATTGGAAAAGCAAAATTGTGCAGGCTGGGTCCAAAGCGGACAATATCTGTAAATGGGTGATCTGGGCTATTGCATCTTGTTTGCTGATCCCAATTCCTTCATTTCAAATTCCTTAGCTAACTGTGCCTTTGATTCTTTGATACGATCATTGTTAGGGCCTGCTACCAACATGTCATCTACATACATTGATTGTTAGGCTCATGATGAACGAATCAAATCTCTTGTACCAATACCTCGGCGCCTGCTTTAAACCATACAAAGAATTGTTCAACTTGCAAACTTAGTTCTCTTTCCCTTCGTCTTCAAAACCTTCTAGTTGGAGCATATAAAATTCTTCTTCAAGATCTCCACGAAGAAATGCAGTTTTCACATCTAACTGCTCAAGATGCAAGTCAAATATAACATACATTACAAGAACAACTCAAACTGTAGTGAGTCGTGCCATAGGAGAAAAAATTTCGTTAAAATTAATACCTTCTTTATGAGCATATCCTTTTACTGCCAATCTAGCACGATATCGCTCCACTTGATCATTACCACTTTGCTTGATCTTGTAAACTCATTTATCGCCAATAGGCTTTCTTCCTTGCAGTAATGACACTAGCTTCCATGTCTTATTCTTATGAAGTGTTTCAATTTCTTCTTGCATTGCTATCATCCACTAAGATGCATCGGAACTATTCATTGCTTCTTGAAGAGTTGATGGCTTCCTGTCCTCAGTTAAGAGACAATATGCAATATTGTCCTCCATAATATAGTCTGAGTGCCAGCTCAGTGCTCTTCTTGTGCGAGTTGATCTCCGAGTATCTAGAACATCATATTTAACTAGTTCTTGCTCCTCGTGCTCTTATGTAGCTTCAGAATAATCATTTTGATCAACTTTCCTATTCACTTATACTGTTTTAGTTTCTGGATTCTCTTGTACAGTGCCAAAATTTTTTGCTTGCTCTTGATCCTTATCTTCCATGAAGATAACATCCCTACTGATAACAATCTTATGGGTAATGGGATCTCACAGACGATACCCCTTCACACCTTCATCATAACCTAAGAAAATGCATCTTCTAGATTTCAGATCCAACTTTGTAGTTTCTTGGGTATTCAACATCACATAGGCAGGACTTCCAAATATATGGAGGTTGGAATAATCCGCTGGTTTACTAGTCCATACCTCCATCGATGTCTTCAACTCAATTCCAGTTGATGGAGCTCAATTCATCACATAACAGGCGATATTGACTGCTTCTGTCCAGAATTTCTTATTTAAGCTTACAGTTATCAACATCGCTTTTGCTCTTTCCAACAAAGTTCTATTCATCCGCTCTGCTACTTCATTTTGTTGAGGAGTGTACGCGGTCGTGAACTGTCTTTTAATGCCTTATTGCTTGCAAAATTCATCAAATTCTTTACCAGCATATTCTCCTCCATTATCTGACCGCAAACACTTGATCTTCTTACCAAATTCGAGTTCCACCCACGCTTTGTGAAATTGAAGACTGGAAACACGTCTGCTTTCCTCTTGATAGGAAATACCCAAAACACATTTGCTTTCCTTTTGATAAGAAATACCCCACATCTCCTTGAATAATCATCTATGAATGATACAAAGAAATTTGCTCCTCCTAGGGACATAACTAGTGGTTGTCATACATCAAAGTGAATCAATTCTAGAATTTCTTTGCTTATGAACTTTAATGTGTTGAATTTCAATCGATGCTGCTTACTTACAATACAATGCTCATAGAAGGGTAGTGAAACCTTTATAAGACCTGAAGGTAGATTGTTCTCTACAAGTATCTTCATTCCTTTTTTCTGAAATATATCCAAGCTTTTTATGCCACGTCATTGCAGATTTGTCATCTGGACTAGTCATAGTAACAGATGTCTCTCCTTCTTACAAAGTTACTCCCTTCAGTATGTACAGATTTGCAACAATCTTCTTTGCTTCCATAAATATCAGCACTCCTTTAATCACTTTCATGATCTTGTTTTGAATCTCAAATTTGAAACTGAGATCATTCAATTGTCTTATAGACAACAAATTCTTCTTCAGGTCCTCCATATGTCCCACTTTTTCAATAATTTGAATTGTACCATCGTACAACTTTAACTTAATGGTGCCAATACCAACGATCTTAAGAGCTTGATCATTACAACTGTACACAGATCCTCCAGAGATAGATTCATACTGATGAAATCATTATCTTTGAGAGGTCATATGAAAAGTAGCTGCTGAATCAAACAACCAAACATTAACAAATCTTCTCTTTCCTCCAATAGTCGTTGCTGCTTCACAAACGATTGCGCTTCCATCATCTGAAGTGCTTGAAACGTTTCTTTAACGAACATAATGCAACATCCCACTACTATAAGGTAAATACCTAAATACCTGACGGACAATCAAGTGCATACCTTATGATAATGGTATGTTAGAGCAAAAACGCATCCAACTGACACATGGCATCATCTATCATACAAACGTAAAGTCGCTAAAATTTTAAAACGAAACATTTCATTCATTCACAAAAATTACACTGTTTCCATTAAACAAATATTTACAAAACCTCTTACAGGTTCTAGCAAAACTACAAAATAAAAGCTACAATACTTCTGGTATCAACTGATAGACCTCTGAGCCATAACTTAATCCAAAAGGGTCCTTTAGTCCTGTCTAAAGAACTAGGTCTCCTATCTCGTACCTGAAAAGTCATGTTGCAATTTTTGATGAGCTTTGCGAACTCAATGAGTGAACCATCATTGATGATTTCACTAGATCACATACACATATCACATATTTCACAGATATTCTTTTAGATCATGTATATATTCCAGATATTCACACAACATAGTACATCATATAGTCACAAAGTTCACGTAGCCAAGTATTGCAAATAATTCGTATCAATTGATCACTCATTTCAGCTTTGCAAATTATTCAATGAATTTCAGTCTTATAATTCTATATGCATGAGACTCACATTCTTTCTTATTGTTGTGACCAAGTGCCTATCACTTATACAAATACTGGCCCATTGGGCTTAGTCAGAACAAATTCACGGAGCATAGCTCTACGTGCAGAATCAGAAATCATGGAGCAAAGCTCTACGTGGAAGCGCTTCATACTAGGTTCTCAAGTCACAACGCCTTTATCTAAGCATGTATTTTATGAAATGTAACAAATACAGTGTCACAATATGTTATAATGCACAGTTGGAATTTCATATTCATAGGACTTATGTCTGGCATTCAACCTTCGTTGAGAATTCACATAGCATTCAGAATTCCAAAGCAATCAAAGCACTTCCAATACAGTCCCGAATATTAATCTCCTCGGACAATCAAAGTCCAGAATTCATAAACAACTCACAAACAGTTCAATATTACTGGAAGTTTAAACAAATCAAATCAATCCTAGGAATTCATCTAGGTTGACTCACTGTATGATCCAATATGTTATTGCCTGGATGAACCGGCAATGTCTAACTGGCGTCCGATGTGCTCCTCTATAACATACAAAACACATTTACAAATATCACACTTTTTCTTACATTCATACGGGTCAAATTTTCCTAATTAATCTGATAAGGTAGATGACAAAATTAGGCAACATTTCCTTCTAGAAAGTTATTCTCCAATGTCTTCAGTTTCTATTGATACTAAAATCATTCAATTTGGTTTAGCATACCAAAAGTTATACTCCAAATATTCACAGATTATTTCGATTGTGAAACAGCACATTATACCTAACTTCCATCCAGAAATTTAAAGTCTTAGGGATTGAATTAAAATTCCATTTCTTCTGACAATTTGTAGCCCTATGTTTGTAGTTTACTCAGAATTAACAATCATCTCAATATGAGGTCCACAGCTCAAGATATAGTCCAATTACCGAAGTATGTTTAGTAAAAATCATCCTAGTTATCCTACTTCAACATAGTCACATTTCACCTTAAATTCATCAAACAATCCATTTCAGAAAGCTATGATTTTTGGTGAAGATGTAGAGCAATGTCTTATGAATCTATTGGTTTAAGAATCAAGTCATTTGGATGTCTAGAGAAGAAATTATGGTCAAAGGAAACAAGACTATTCAGTATAGGGAAAAACCTCAAATGCACGACGGTGCATTTTCCCCTTAACACCGCAGCACTTACACTTTTCCCTTCAATCCAAACTCATTCAAATTCACCTCTGTTGACACTTCAAAAAAAAATTCATGCATGAACAGTACATATTAACCATATACGTAACCTTCTAAACCTTAACTGAAACACATATTTCTTCATCAACTTATGTAAATTTCCATATTTCTCAAATCTATGCATGCATATTTATTTCTGCACCGCAAAATAAACACCAACAGAACTACTTACCTGATTCAACTATCTCCAACAATAAGAATAATTCAAAGACAACCAACAAGAACAATTCAATATTTGATAATGGACAAAACCAATACATACTAACACTTGTGCCATTTACCATCACAGATATAAATCATTTGTCACCGTACCAACTAACCATTTGTCACATATATATTTTTACCACGTATCACTCTAAAATTGATCCATAAATTAATATTTTTCTAAAATTCACCAAAAATTTCAAAATAACCAAAAATACCAAAATAGTCAAATCACATTTTAATCACATTTAATAGCTCAATTATACCTAGAAAATGTCAATGAATGCATGTACAATCATATGAATGTGCAAAAATGTGCATATCATATTTAACATAGGCATGACGTGCATTTTCCTAATTGCTCAGAAATTTCTCATAAAGTGTATGTTCTAGCCGTAACATGGGTAACAGAATGTTACACATAATCTTTCTTGTTTAGATTCTAGCAATCCTTTTTTAGATGACTTTTTTTCCACAATTGTAGCATTTATAGTTTTTCTTACTCCTAGATTTTGATCTACCATGATTATGACTCCCACTTGGACCACTTTCCATTGATCTACCTCTCATCACTGTCAAGGCCTCCACTTGTTGCGAACTTGCCAACCTATCTTCCTTATTCTTGCGCTAGCTCTCTTCTTCAAGAATAGCGGCTACAATGTCATCGAAGGCTAAAGTGTCTATATCGGTTATTAAATGTATGACAAGTTGATCATATGAATCTGGTAGACTTTGAAGTAGAAGTTTCGCACGTTCACTTATTGCTATTGTGTGCTCCGATGATGTGAGTTGCGAAAATAGAGTATTCAAAGTGTTTAAGTGTTCCGTCATTGAAGTGGATTCTGCTATACATAAAGTGTATAGTTTCCTCTTCAGAAAAATTTTGTTATTGAGTGATTTGGCCTCGTATATTTTTTTGAGCTGATCCCATATTTCCTTCACAGTCTTCTTTTCCTCTATGCTGGATAATACTCTATTAGCTAAAGCTAGGTGAAGATTAGCTACAATATTCTCATCCATCTTGTTCCACTTTTCATTTGTGGCTTTAGTTGGCCGTTCACTAATGGTCGTAAGATAATTACCTTTCCTCAAGATTGCCTTTATTTTCAGCTTCCACAGTGAGAAATTGCTCCCGTTGAATTTTTCAATGTCGTATTTTACCGCCATTACTTATACCACAACCACTTTATGAATAGTGCCTTTAAGAGGATGAATAATATTCGAACTTATCTTTTGATGTAGAGGATCATCTCTTGTTGGCAACCACAGAGCATACAATAAGTAGATATACACACCCAAGGCTGGCTTTGATAACACTTGTTAGAAATAATTAGGACTTGGATAGATTAAGGTCGCAGTTAAAACGAAATTAAAACTATTGAAGATAAAATAGACACACAGGTTTTACGTGAAAAAACTCTTAAATCATGATAAAAATCACGGGCAAGGATAGAAGAATTTTACTACTGAAAAATTGGAGAATTACAAAGAAAAAAACTAGATTCATAAAAAAGTAGAATATTTTTTTGTCTTTCTCTTTTTTTTTTTTCTCTTTTTCTCTCATCCTACTTCTCTCTCTTTTTATTTTTTTTCTACCCAGATGGATGCTTTATCTTTGTTTATCTTCTGCCTTATTTATAAGCAAGAAATTGAAAGCATAGTTGGCTAAATTGACAAATATGAGCCAGACTTGGTCAAACTTCGAGTTAAATTTATGCTACATTTTATAGGAATTGAGCGCCAACTTATTTCAACCTATTCCTAAATTAACATAATCTTAACTTCAGTGATTTACGAGAACAAAGTAAAAGAAAGTACAATAAGCCATATTACATGAACATACATATAGCTTTCTCTTATTCCGCAATACTTAGAAGTTGTTTATTTCTCTTTTATTTTATGTTTCTTATTGCAGTTTTAATAAATAAATAAATAACGTGCTAAAGTATGTTTGGTTGTTTCCTTTGCAATTTGCTATTTTTAAAAATAAAAAATTACAACTGATTCTCAAAAACAGAAATTAGATGTTTTTCTAATATTTGACAATAGGTTTTAATAGATTTTTGTTTCTACTTTCTCCTCTTATAAACTTCTTTCGGTGTAAAAACTCTACCTCTTTTCTCTTTTGTCCCGAACGTATCTCTTTTCTTTCTCTTGCTTTTTTGTTCTTTTCTTCTCTTTTAGGTCATATCTAACTATTCCACTAAAATTTTACAACAAATTTGGTGTAAATGAGAATATTTTAAGAATCCTTTTATACCAAATTTGGTGTTACTCCAATCACTCAACACCAAATTTTTACACCAAATATTTATTTATTTATAAAAATTAAAATAAAATCATTATTCTTAATTAATATATATATTTTATATTAAATTAATATTATTTAAAAAATATAATTAATACTATTGCAAACAAATTAATAAAATACACAAATATAATATTTTTATTGCACATTTAACCTCTAATTCTCTGAATTATCATATCGTTCCCACAAATATTCAATTAATATATTACGAAGCTCATTACACAAAGCTCATAATGAGTTTCTTTATCATTAATTTGCTTATGCTTAGCAAGGATTTTTTGAAATATAATTTTATCATCTCTATTAATATTAATTTTAAATTAAAAATAAAATACTATTTCAACAAAAGGAAAAAAGTGCTTAAATTCGTAACTAAAAAAGGAGAGAAAATCGACTTACAAATAATTTTTTTAGAAAATTTATTTAAGGAAAAGACTTGGAAAAGAAAGTAACAATTTTTATTCAAACCCACAACAAGAATCATTCATCATCGAACCTTATCACATTATACTCCATGAGATTGCCAAAACCAAAAGTTATTTAATCCAGTCGGCTAAGATTAAGGCCTGTTTAGTTGTTGAATGATCAGTCAAAAACTAACTGATTGAATAAATTTAATCGATTTACTTTATTAATTAGCTAACTTTAGCATTTAATAATTAGTTAATTAAATTGATTGATTGAACCCAATCAACTGAATTTTAAAAAACTCAAGAAGAGTAACATTTTGTCTTATCAATTGTTAAATGTTTATTTGGCTGACGATTGTGCCTTCAGTTAATTCTTGTTTTCTGTACCATATTGCGGCCATTTGTTTCAAAAGTTACGTAGGCTTGTTATTCCTTTCTTGTGAGAGTCAAACCCTACTCATATTCATCATCCAACAATTAATAATAATTATTAATTTGTAAAATTTGTATTTCCATGTCTTTATTAATTTAAACATTTTAAATTTTGTTATTTATTTTAATAATTCAAAAAATTATAAATCATAAACAATAATATATTAAATTTCAATTAGATTAAAAATTTTATTTAACTATAATTTATTAATTCATTAAATAATTTATTATTATTTACTAAAAATATTCAATGAAATATTAAGATATATAATATTTATACCCTTATATTTTTTTAAAGCCATATCTTCATAAGTCATTTTATGCATAAACAGTTAATACTACTACAACTAATTTTATCAAACATCTCTAACAAACAGTTAATACAATTTGTTAATCAAATTAAATGATATAATTAACTATCAGTTTTTTTTTTGACCAAAACACTAATGAAATCAACGCAGAGAGGAAGACTAAGCACTAACCCAAGCCAATAGGCTTACTCATTACACCCAGGTCCTACGAGCCTTTCCCTATCAGAGATATCACAACAAAATTGTTCGAAGCGTAAAATATTACTTAAACAAGGAGGGATATTATCCTATAGATGGAGGTTTGCATGTAATAAGGCTACCCTCGCTAGGGAATGAGCCGCCTTATTGGCAATCCCGCGCGTCCACTGGAAGGACAAATGAAGAAAATGACGCTGAAGTGTATGGCACTCAAAAGCCAACATTCCAATCTCCGAACAATTAAGAGAAGGAGAAGTGATTGCTTGAACCGCCTGTAAACAGTCCGATTCC
>JANITX010011764.1:0-10012 GCA_027564395.1 Erythroxylum ulei | reverse complement strand
GTTAGTTTCAAAAGAAACTAAGTTAGAGTTTAGTCATTAAGAAAATGACAAGTGTCACTTAGGCTTTTGTACCTTTAGGAGTAGGTTACTGTTCTCTGAGATTTGAAAGGCGAAGTCATAAGTCTAATTTCCTTCTTTATTACCACCTTTTTTCAATTTTCTTCCCATACACAGATTTTTCCATCAAACACCTTCTAAGAGATTTTTATGTTTCTACTTTCCTACACTAAGCCCACTTTACCAATTATGTCCTCTACCCTAAGAGAAACCAGAAGCTGGTCACTGTACTCAGTGAAGTATGCAAATTGTGTGGAGTTTAGGACTTGAAGAGTTTGAAGTTTTCAGCAGGTAAGTAGTGAATAAATCCTTTAGAGTTGGAAATTTATAAAATAAATTTGATAAGTTACTATCATCTGCATGGAAAATGACATTTTATGTGTTTGTCCATAAATAATGGGTTGTTAGGGATGAAAAGTTTGGTTATAGTGTTAATTTAATGTTCTGAAAGATTATTAGTGATTTTTGGAGTTGTAATGGAAGAGAAATTTGAAAGTTTGGATTTAATCTAGATAGGTTTTGGCAAAGTTGCCTCTTGAGAGTTGCAGATCTTTCCTTTAGCTTTTCAACGGTATTTAATATGAAAATTTTGGATGTCGGAGTCAAAAGTTATGATCTCCACAAGTGGAGATGCTCTGGAAGCAAAAGTAAGACGAAGTCACTATTCATGCTATCGTCTTAGTTACTGTTTATATAAGATGAAGCAAAAGTAAGACGAAGTTACTGGTCATGCTATCATCTTAGTTACTGTTTATATAAGATGAAGCAAAAGTAAGATGAAGTTACTGTTTATGCTATCGTCTGAGTTACTGTTTATATATAAGACGAAGCAAAAGTAAGACAAAGTTATTGTTCATGCTATCGTCTTAGTTACTGTTTATATAAGACAATACAAAAAGTAAGACAAAATGAAAATAAGACGAAGTGAAAGTAAGGCGAAGTGAAGTAAGATGATACAAAAGTAAGACGAAATGAAAATAAGACGAAGTGAAAGTAAGACGAAGTGAAGTAAGACGATACAAAAATGAGACGAAGTGAATATAAGACAAAGTAAAAGTAAGACGAAATGAAGTAAGATGATACAAAAGAAAGACGAAGTGAAGTAAGACGACTGAGGACGAAAACCGATTGAATTCTTTTAGTCATAACTTCTTTTCTAGACACCCAAATGATCTGATTCTTGAACCATTGGATTAGTAAGACATTACTCTCTATCTCTACCAAAAATGGAATGAGAAAGATACAGTAAATGTGCTCTTAAAGGACATGAACTAGTGTTATTTCACTGAACTTACTTCAGTATTTCAATGATTTCTAGAACTCTACTGATCCAAATGTGAAATGAATTGTGAATTTAATGGGTTTAGTGAGGCATAGACCTAAGTATAAATTATACTTAGATGAGTTTGGATGTAACATCGATTTTGTGACGGGTAGTGCCCGAGATTATCATGAACATGCATTGTACATAATTCATGCCATACATGTGCATTATCGAATACTTTTGATGGTGCAAATTGTGATATTGTGTATGTTATCTGCTATAGAGGAGCAATAGGAACGTCAACCTCCAGACGTTGCCGGATCTTCCAGGCATTAGCTTTGGGAACAACTTGTGAGTTAACCTAGATGTTTTCCTAGGATTGATTCGTTCTGAATGGTTTTGATATGTTTAAACTTCCATATTATTGAAATGTTTGTGATCTAATTCTGAAGTCCAGACTTGAAGTCCGAGGAGTAAAATAGTTGGGCATGTGTTGGAAGTGTTTTGATCCGTTGTAAAATCCTGTATGTTATTTGTATTCTCACGAAAATGAATGTCAGACTCAGGTTCGATGAATGTGAGTTTCTGATTTAACATCATATATGATATGACATGATCAGTATGTGATGCATTTCATAAAATGCATGCTCAGATAAAGGCGTTGTGACTTGAGTAACCAGTTTGAAGCGCTTCCACATTGGCTTTGCTCCGTGAACTCTGATTCTGCACGTAGAGCTTTTTGCTCCGTGAACTCTGATTATGCACGTAGAGCTATGCTTCGTAAACTCTGTTCTGACTGAGCCCTATGGGCCAGTATTTGTGTAAGTGATTGGCACTCAGTCACAATAATAAGAATGAACTTGAGTCTCATGCGCATTGCATATACATATTATGAATGATTAAGTTTATTGAATGTGAAATAATGTGAAATAGAGTGAGATGTATGAACTATGTGTTATGTGATTGGGTGAGCTATCGATGATGGTCACTCTCTGAGTTCGCAAAACTCACCCAAAATTTGCAAATATTTTTCAGGATTAGAAGAATACCCCGTTAGGCCAACGAGAGTATATCTACAGTAGTCAAGTGAATGATAGAGGTCAGGATCAGTTCGCGTCTGAATTACATTTCTTTATTTCTATTGAATTATTTATTCCGTAACTTTTGTATAAATTTGTATTTCTAAATGACTCGAGTGTTTTGTATTTTGAAAAAAGGCCCAATTGGCTATTGAAATTCCATTGATTGTATGACGTTGATTGAAAATGTTTATGAGTGAATGTGGGCCCAATTTGAGTGTCGATTTTCGCATATTATGTTTGTGAAAAAAATATTTATACCGATTTCTGACTGATTGAGTGCTTTAGCACGCCACCCTCATGAGGTATAGACTCAGATATCACCATCGAAGTTAGGTTCGGGTTATTGCGGGAGTGGGGTGCTACATTTATGTGGTATTGGAGCCAAAAAGTACTATCTTATGTGGGCATTCTGAAATATGTGTCAAGTTATATGCATATGCATATTAGTCATGGCATAGCAAACTGCAACAACTGATCCCTAGTATGAGTCACATGCATGAGCACTTCTTTAAGAGTCTGAGCTGTTAGAAACATTGAAAAAAAATTGTTGATCTGACAGAATGTGAGAAAATATAGGTTTATGGACATTATGGAAAAGAGAGAAAGTATATGGTTTTGTATGATAAATAACGATTCACCACAATGGGGATATGTACCCTTGAAGGTGATTTAGGTGTGAATAGGTATATTGTTGTGGATTGGTTGAGAAAAATGAGAATATGAGTAGAAATGAAGAGACTAAAGTGTATAGGTAGAATGGAATGCAATTATAAAATTGTTATGTTCATAAAAGGATGAATTTGAAACCGAAATGGTTATGTGAATATTGTGATAAGAGTTTGTACTTCAGTATAAGGAGATATTAGGGGAAAATTGAGACCGAAAATTTATGCATCAGAAATTCTGGATTGGTTAAGGATATATATATATATATATATATGGGGAAAAATAAATAGTATATGGATGGATATAACAGATAAATATTTAGTATAATTGTGTCGGTGGATGTATTATTGAATATGAAATTGATATTGCATTCTGCTGATATGTCTTCAGAGGTGATATAGGAAGTAATCGGTGACTTATTGAATAAGTACCAATCATAGTTCCTATAGTTCAAAATTCAATATGGGTTAGAGCAAGATGTGACAGTACTTGTAGTGATCGATTGGGGAGAAATTGAGTCTGTTAATGATGTTATTAGAGGTGATGAATTTGAGGAAAAAGAAGAGGGACATGATTATAGCAAAATCCCCATGATCGAGGATTGGCACGAACGGAGAAGAGTTATCTAGAATTGATGGGATTAAAGTATCCTTAGTATAAGCTACTAAGTGGGGAATCAAAGTAAATACATCCCTAGATAAGATGTAATGATTTTGGTGATATGCCAAGGTATTAGAGTAAATGAACTTGTTTAGTGCCCTACAGAGCCTCATTGCAAGGGATGTTCTGATCATGTAAGCTATGGCATAAATTGATCCTATTGGGATTTTATGTGTAGTTGAAATTGATCTTCTTGAGGTACTAAGAATGACTCATAAGTAATTATGGAAAATAGTTGATTGATAAGGATTTCATGAACAGTATCGATGATTGTAGCAAGGAATCATCTTTCGAAGAAGAATTTCCCTAAATTGAGTTAAGTTGATCAGACGATTCAGTTTAATAGTGATCAATGAAGAAACAAATCGGAAATGATTATGTAGTAAATCAAAAGTGAATAATGGAGTCATATCCCAAACGAAGACTCAGGCTTAAGGCGTGGAATATGCTATTGAGAGTATATGCATTTCGTTTGATGTAAAGTATCCAACTACGTGAGTGGATTTTAAATTCGAGGTGACACTATTACGAATGTGAGAAGAATATAGATCCACATTATATTCGATGTAAATATGTTCGGGAGATACAAATTGAACCTGAGGAATGTGCTAACCACACACAAAGTGAAGTGTTCAATAAATTGAAATGTGTGGAGGAACTAGTACGAATGAATAGGCATTTGAATAAGTCGATGTGAATTAAAGGAAATCGAATGGAAAGAGAAAATCACTAGAGAAAAGAAGTCAAGTGGAAAGCTGAAAATGACATGAAAGGAATTAGTCATTTAAGAAATTGCTAGAATTAATTTTGGGCATAAGAAAATTTAAGTGATCCAAGTAAAATCAGATCAATTAGTGATGAGGAACATGGATGAGATTTTGAGTATTCGAACAGTTAAGAAGAATACTTTTGAATATTTGAGGAAAAGTGTGTAAACCGTATGAATGATGAATGTAAGAAGAATTTTGAGGAACTATAGCCTCAATGTTAATTATGTCATTTGGATTTGAAGATTATGCAGTATATAATGAAGTTTCACATCAGAGATTAAGATACAATTTGTTGTAATAGTAGAAAGTGGTTTTTGGTATGCATGAGACAATCAAAATCTTATGAGTTGATTTTGATAGATGGTAGAAGTGCTATATAGTAATTGCTTTAAAGTCTTGGAGACATTAGATGTGTAGAGTCATTTATGGGATGTACAGATTTTGTAAGTTTGAGGAAAAGTACTGAGTTTGAAAGGAATGTACAAATGAGAGTTATACTGGTAAAAGTAGTGTGTAATCTGACACATTAAACAGACAATTCTATAATAGAATAGTACAAATTCAGATATTGAGGTTACCAAAATCTAGTGCAATGAAGAGTGCAGAATGTTGAATGAAAAATGAGGCAAAATGAATTGTTACTAGTTGCATTGAAAATTAAAGATCAATTTCACTGGAAAGAAGTAATAAAGCCTAAAAGCTAAGGATTCAAAATTGTGAATCCTAAGAAGAATTGAAAACGAATTTGAACTTTGAGTGGGATCGGAGGAATGATATATGGTAAGTATGTATACCTGATAAGGATGATTGAACAAAGAGATTGTTAGAGACGCGCAATAACAACCTATGATATACATCCTCAGGAATACATCGAAAGGGGTAATTGATGGCTAAGAATGCAGGATTGAGTGATTACATGTTTGAATTACCAACAGTTCTAACTATTAGGGATGTGCTTAAAGCTTATATTTTGGAGTTCACAGGAATATGAGATTGAGGTATAATTCAAATTGATTTCAGGCATAACAATTGTTATCATAGTGACATCATTAAAATACTCTATGAGGCGTTGTAAGACAGTAAGGGGTTGTTCACCCTTACATTGAAATGAAGAGTGTCTAAAAATGGTCAAAGACCAGAATTAATTCGAGATACTGGTGATTACTGAGATGAATCTGAAATAAGAGTAAAGTGACTAATGAAAGATAAATGAGTTAGGTGGATTAAAACTGGATTTAAGGAATATAGTAAATTGGATATAAGAGTTGAATGCATTAACACTGAAGACAAGTGAAATGTGAAATGAGAGATGAGGTGTTTTTGTGAGTACCACCTTGGCAAGGTGTGCTTAGATTTGGAGAAGGGATAAGTTAAGCTATTATGAATTGGTCTATATGAAAATTATTATGAGTTAGTGTTACTGGTGAAAGAGGTCTTAGATTCATAATATCTGAGATGTGAATAGGTTAAGAAATAATGGTATGATCGACAGAGATAGATTGACAGCGTACGAAGTAAAAGTTGGTGAGCAATCTAAAATATACCAATGAAATAATCAAGAAAGTGTGATAACTGAAGGAGTGATTGAAAGACCTATTGAGTTATCAGTTGTGGTCATTTGGAAGATATTATTTGAGTGGTGAAGTATACGGGAAATGGAGAAGCATATGAGGAATTAACACCTTTACCGTAATGATCAATTAAATATTAATTTCGAGGACGAAATTTAATTAAGAAGGGGAGAAATGTAACATCCCGTTCCCATGCTGAGGGTTAGGACTCGAAATTTCAGTACATGTGAGCTCAAAGAGAGATTAAGGAAATGCATTTTCTTGCTCATGTATAATGCTGGCATATATGCACATAAATATTGAATCTTTGCACATAAAAAGTGGTACATGCATTCATTGACAACTTCCGGGTATAATTGATGTTAAATGTGGTTTTATTGAAAATGAGAAGTAGAGAGAGTAGAAAGAGTGATATTAGTATGAGTTGTGATAAGGAAAGATTTGAAAACAAAATTGGTAGTGATCTAAAAAATGTTCACTGAGTATGCTTCGGTCTGTTAGCCATAACTCTATTTTAGTTATCTAAATGAGATGATTCTTTGCTTGGATTAAACTAGAAACATATTGTTGGATCCCGTTTT
Organism: Erythroxylum ulei; assembly: GCA_027564395.1. Classification (NCBI taxonomy): domain Eukaryota; kingdom Viridiplantae; phylum Streptophyta; class Magnoliopsida; order Malpighiales; family Erythroxylaceae; genus Erythroxylum; species Erythroxylum ulei. The sequence continues at coordinate 3,361 of JANITX010011764.1, read as the reverse complement.
CGGAACCCAACCCTCGCTCTGATAATCAAAAATTCGCATACTTTAAAATCGTTGGAAAGATAGAAATCAACCAGTCAAATTCCTCATAAATCAATACTGAATTTATCCCAACTTCAAACCTCAACACCACATATCCATTGTCCAAAAATTCCATACTTTGTATCAATGGAAAGATAAAAAGACAATCTACAACTCTCATGAAGACCCTAAGAACAATTTCTAACTTTTTGGGGGTCAAAAACCCAAGCACAACTTTTGTCTCGAAATGGTCATCCTAGACAGCATACAACCTTCAAAATTTCATATCTTTCAATTCCCACATCCAAAAATCGCATACCATACATCGTTGGAAAGCTATGAACTTTCTCTACAACTTTCAAGAAGGCTACCTAATCCAATTTAGCCTATATCAGATCAGAAATTGGCCTCAAACAAGAACACACAAAGATTACCCTTATGGAAAGTTGCAAAAACAACAATGCAAAGTAACTTTTGGAAAAATCATTGGCAAACACAAATGAAATCTAAATATCTTGCATTAATATCAAAATATAAGTTCTTACAAAGCTTTAGTGGGCATTTCTAGCCCCAATACATCAAAGTCTCAAAAATTCAAATTACAAAGAGAACCACATGAATAGTAATTGTACTAGCTCACTTTCTCAATTATAAATATGTCACCCACATCACATACATACACAAAACACCCACTTCATGCATTAACCTCAAAATATCATTGTAATTGCTCCAATTAATATTAGCCAAATAAAACATTAAACACAACTTACTACATTTACTACTTTAATCTTGTATATCATTTCAAATTCAAGAATTCATTTTCTTTGCATATGAATAAATCACCACCAATTCCTCATTTAATTTCATTTAGTAATTCTAACTTCCAAGAAAAGTTCAGGGTCCAACATTTAACATGGGCAGTTTTTGGAGATTTTAATAATTTGCTTTCGATAGAAGATAAAGTAGGTGGGGCTAGCTATCCTTCTCATCTCTATGAAGGATTTAGAACTTGTATTGATGACTACAATATGAAGGATTTTCCTCTCTTGGGCTTTGGCTATACGTGGGAAAGGGGTCGAGGTACCAAGGATTTCATCATGGAGCGTCTGGATTGTCTTTTTGTAAATGAGGCATGGACTAATATTTTCCCCTATCACAAGCTCTACAATCTGGTTAGTGCTTATTCTGATCACTCCCCTGTTAAATTTATTACTTTACATGATTGACCTTGTAAAATAGATGCCAGGTTTAAATTTGAAAATAACTGGTTCATGGAAAATAATTTTTTTGAGGTGTTTGAATTATCCTAGCATGTTGGAGGGGGTTTAAATCTAATGGAAAGATTGAAAGGTTGTTGTAATAGGCTTGAAAACTGGAATATGGGACTGGATAATAATTTTCAGGAAAAATAAAAAAAATAAAGCTGATTTGTTGAAGGCAAGGAGTGAGGGTATAGATGATGATCGGGTTTCTATGTTGAACAGGGACTTGACCAACACCCTTATTCAAGAGTTGGTTTATTGGAAGCAAAGGGCCAAATTATTTTGGCTCAATTTTGGTGATGCTAATACCCATTCTTTTCATAAGCAAACTATGGATAGGAAACACAGAAATCATATTCCTGTGCTTTTGGATAATTCAGGTAATCTTCAAACAAGCCATGAAGCAATGAGTTCGATTGTGCTGAATTATTTTCAAAATCTTTACTCGAATTATGGAGGTTTTGGTTTTGAGAATTTTGACATGATACAACAATTGGTTAATGAAGAAGACAATGCTAGTTTAACGACCCCATTTCAACTGGAAGAATTTAAAAAAGTTTTCTTTCAAATGCACTCCGAAAAAGCTCTTGGACCAGATGGCCTAAATTTGGGTTTTTTTTCAAAAATGTTGGCATATTATTGGAGATGAAGTTTTTAATCAATGCACTAGTTGGCTTAATCGGGGTGAGTTTCCTTCTAATTTAATGATTCGATTCTTGTTTTAATCCCTAAAAAAGAGAAACCCAATTCTATGAAAGATTTACGCCCTATTGCTTTATGTAATGTGTTGTAAAAAATAATCTAAAAAATTCTGGCTAACTATTTGAAATTAATTTTACCTAAATTAATTTCACCGATGCAGTCTGCTTTTGTTCCTGGTAGACTTATTTCGAATAATATCCTTATGGTTATCCACTATATGAAGGGCAAGGGTAGGGGTAAATTTGGTGATGTTGCCCTTAAAGTTGATATAGGCAAAGCTTATGATCGGGTATACTGGAATTACTTACAATTCATTTTGATTAAATTGGGCTTTCATGCAAAATGGGTGCACTGGATTATGCTTTGAGTTAAGACTGTTGCTTATTCGGTTTGCTTAAATGGTCATTTGCTGGAGACTATTCTTCCGCGTAGAGGGTTAAGACAGGGAGACCCCCTATCTCCTTATCTTTTTATTTTATGTGCTGAGGGTCTTTTAGCTCTCTTCAGACAAGCAGAAGCTAAGGGATCTCTTTATGGCTGTATTATTAAAATTGGGTACCCAAGTGTGTCGCACTTATTGTTTGCTGATGACAGTTTTTTCTTTTTTAGAGCATGTTCAGGGGAGAGTCGAGTGGTGAAAAGTATTTTGACTATCTATGAGAATGCTTCTAGTCAAGCCAATAATTTTCAAAATTTGGGGATTTTTTCAGCTCAAATAGGAAGCCTGATGTTCGGACTAATATTAAGAGGGAGCTTGGAGTGGAAACTCCTAGTGATCATGGAAAATATTTGGGCTTACCCTCTTTAATTGAGAGAAATAAAAAGCATGTTTTCTCATTTATTAAAAACCGCATTCACAGACGGTTACTTAGAAGAATAAATTTCTTTCAAGAGCGGGCAAAGAAGTTATTATTAAAAGAGTTTTTCAAGCTATTCCCTTATACTGCACGAGTGTTTTCATGATTCCGCAGTCTCTTTGTGATGAATTACAGCGGATGATGAATTCTTTCTGGTGGGGATCAAAGGATGATAATAGGTCTATTCATTGGGCTATTTGGAATAGGTTGTGTGTCCCAAAGAAATTTGGAGGTTTAGGCTTTCGAAATCTTCACTGCTTCAATTCAGCACTTCTTTGCAAACAAGGCTGGCGTTTTATTAATTACCCAGAATCTCTTCCAAGCAATATTTTTAAATCTAAATATTTTCCTGATGAGGATTTTTTAAAAGCTTTTGAAGGGTCTCACCCAAGTTTTGTATGGAAGAGTATTTGTCGTGTAAAAAAGTTGCTTACTGAAGGTATTCGGTGGAGAATGGGAAATGGAGAAAGGATAAGAATTTTTGAAGACCCATGGCTGAATGATAATGACAATTTCTTTATC
>JANITX010011636.1:0-10019 GCA_027564395.1 Erythroxylum ulei | reverse complement strand
TAACTTAATAGCACCCACAATAAGACACCATCAGCTTATGTGGCTCACTCCACCTTCAATCTCAGGGGTGCGTCTGGCTAAAATACCAACCAGCGGGGCTATCAAGGCCACAGCGACAATTTTAACAACAATAGGAGATGTGGCCCTTGCCAGATTTGTGGCTATAGCAACCATACTGCTGACCGATGTCGACGTCGTTATAATGCTCCACCAAACTCATCATCCTTTTAGCCACGCAATAACTCTCCTGGCCTCTTGCCTAACCCTTCTGCTCATTCCTATAAGTTCTAAGGTGCCCCCCTGCCAATTTTTTAGAGTATCTAAACACTCCTTGGCATCCTAGCCACTAATCATATCACACTTGGCCTTAGTCAGTTGAGCATTGCTGAAGAGTACAAAGGTTTGGATAATCTCATTGTGGGTAATGGTCAAGGTTTACCAATTTCACATACCGGTTCTTCCACATTACTTTCTCAAAATCAGCTCTTTAAACTCACCAATATGCTTCATGTTCCCAATATTACCAAATGATTGCTTTCTGTTAATCAATTCACCAAAGATAATAACTGTTTCTTTAAATTTCACCCAACTTATTTTCTTATGAAGAATTGGAGTACCAAGGCTCCAATGTTACAAGGCCCCGCTGAAGATAGAGTCTACAAGTTTTGTGGCACTATGCAACCGTCTCCAATGGCATTCATGGCAAATAAATTATCTTTTGATCAATGGCATGCTCGCTTTGGACATCCCAATATTTCTACTTGTCGTCAAATAATTGCTTCTTCTTCATTATCTTGTACTGCTGCTTCACACAATAAATGCAATTCTTGCTTGTATAGCAAAGCTACACGTCTTTCTCTACTTAATACTAAGCACTCTAGCTCAGCACCGCTTCAATTAGTCCATTCGGATTTATGGGGACCTGCACCATTGTTATCTTCCAATGGCCACTCTTATTTTCTATTATTTATTGATGTTTACTCGAAATACACTTAGATATATGTTCTACGTCATAAGAGCGATGTTAAAAATATCTTTCCTCAATTTCAGGCTCTCGTTGAGCGTCAAATTAGCACCCAAATTTGTGAATTTTAGAGTGATGGTGGAGATGAATTCAAAGCCCTCGCATCTCACTTCCAAAAATAAGGTATCTTTCATCGTATTTCATGTCCTCATACACACAAACAAAATGGTTTGTCTGAATGTAAAATCTGCCATGTCATTGATACTTGTTTAACCTTGTTAAAACATGGTTCGTGTCCTCTTAAATATTGGGATTTTGCTATAGAAACAGTTATGTTTTTATTAATTGTATGCCCTCACGTGTCCTTAATAATGTCTCTCCATTTCAAATGCTCTATCATAAGACCTTGGATTATAATTTTTTACGTGTCTTTGGGTGTACTGTATATCCCCTCCCCATCCCGTATAATCAACACAAATTTAGTTTTCGAAGTTGTTAATGTGTTTTCATAGGTTATAGTGATCACCATTTGGGATATAAGTCTCTTGACGTCAGCTCTGGCCGAATTTACCTTGCTTGTCATGTGTAATTCAATGAATCCGCATTTCCCTTTGCCACTTTATGCAATTGTGATACAGATAATTCTCTTACCACTGCCCTTTGGTTGACAGTAGCCGTGACTCCTTCAAATTCGGCCTTCTGCTCTACCTTGCAGCATTGTGCCACGATTCCATCTCCTCAGGTACATCCTCGTCCTGACCCTAATCTTCCTATTTCATTATCCACTGATCCTGCTATTTCAGATGTTTTGCCTCTACCTACCTTGCCTCCATCTAATGCAGAACCACCATCACATCCCTCTTCCACCTCCACAGTTTTTGATCCTGCTGGCATTCAATTATGCATGGACTTAACCCGACTCAATGTTCCTCCTCAGCCTCCTCCCCCTAACCATTCAAGGACTTATACTATGACCTTACGACCATCCACAATGAACAAGGCTCGCCGTGCCATGGTAGCTAAAGCATAACCCCATCCTGTCCAGGAGCCTACCTCTTTTCGCCAGGCTCACAAACACCCAAGCTGACGTGCTGCAATGCAGCTTGAGTTTGATGCTCTTATTCGCAATAAGACTTGGTCTCTGGTTTCTCAATCCCTCATGCCAATGTGGTTGGAAGTAAATGGATTTTTCATGTCAAAACAAATCCAGATGGGACTGTTGAGCAATTTAAGTTTCAGTTAGTCGCATAAGGTTTCACTCAACAATTTGGTGTTGATTATCTTGACACTTTCAGCCCGGTGATCAAATCATCTACCATTCGGATTGTTCTCTCCTTAGCCGTGACTTATGGCTGGTCCTTGAGCAAGGTGGATGTCTCGAATGCATTTGTCCATGGCACTCTTGATGAAGAGATATACATGACTCAACCCAAAGGGTTCGAACATTTGCAGCATCCCAACTTCGTTTGTCGCCTTCACAAATTTTTTTATGGCTTGAAACAAGCCCCACGAGCATGGTTCCATCGGTTATCTGCCTTCCTCCTCCAGTTTGTCTTTGTTGCCTCCAAACCTGATCCCTCCTTGTTCGTTTACAGCAAGCAGCAGGTGAAACTATTTCTTCTAATCTATGTTGACGATATTATCATTATTGGCTCCCACTCTACTGTTATGAATGGCTTAATTCGTCAACTTAGTGCAGAATTTGCAGTCAGGGATCTCGGTAGTCTTTCTTATTTCCTTGGCATTGAAGTTCATCATGGTGCTTCTGGCTTGTTTCTTACACAAAAGAAGCATCTTACTGAGTTGCTGCAGAAGCATAACATGGCTTATTGCAGCCCTCAACCCACTCCCATGTTATCTTCTCCTCCTCTTTCCAAGAGTACTGGTTCGGTCCTTCCAGACCCCACAACCTACAAAAGTGTGGTAAAGGCATTGCAATATGCTACTATCACCCAGCCTGACATTGCCTTCTCGGTTAATAAATTGTGTCAATTTCTTCAACCCCCAACTGACTTCCACTGAAAAGCTATCAAGTGGCTCCTTCAATATATCAAGGGCACTCTTCATTTTGGGTTACAAATCTGTCCATCCAAACACAATGTGCTCCAAGTGTTCTCCGATGCCAATTGGGATGGGTGTCCAAATGATAGAAGGTCCACAAGTGGATACACCATGTATTTGGGAGCTAATTTGGTTTCTTGGTCTGCTAAAAAGTAACCCACAATTGCTTGGTCTTCCACCGAGTCCAAATACAAAAGTATCACCAATGCCACTGCCGAATTGTTGTGGATTCGGTCTTTGTTACAGGAGTTAGGTGTCTCGGTCTCTTCTCCTCTCATCTTGTGGTGTGATAATCTTGGTGCAATGTACCTTGCTGCAAATCCCATGTTTCATGCTCAGACAAAGCATATTGAACTGGATGTTCATTTTTTCCAAGACCTGGTGGTCTAAAAGCACTTGTAAGTTCAGCTTTTGCACTCTCAAGATCAAATTGCTGATATCATGATAAAGCCTTTGCCTCGAGACCGCTTTGAGTTCTTACGTGACAAACTCGGGCTCCTTTGTCAGGCATCCTTCGCTTGCGGGGGGTTGTTAGGATAATTCAAATATATGGTTTCCATATTTAGCTCCAGCTAGTCAAACGGAATCTGTTACATAGATAGTAAATCTCTAAATAGCATAATTTGATCCTCTCACTTATTACAGCAAGATTATAGGAAAATCTGCATTAATTCTTCACATTTGTAATTATTGTATATATGTATGGTATATAATGAGTGTCAATACAAAAAATTCAAAAACTTAATTCTTACAATGTTATGGAGTTATGACTGTGAGTGGCATTTGTGTCTTTGTGAATGGCAGAATAGAAGCGTCTCTGCCATCGATGAAGGTGAGGACTGTGGTGGTGTGAGGGTTTTATTGAAATGCTGGCACTGCTAAGAGAGGCACGAATTTGGAGGGTGGGGAGGGTAAAGAAGACATATATGAGTTATGAATCTTTTGATTCATCTAAAGCAAGTTAGTTAGGGGTGGGTTTTAGGTTAACAAGTCTTTTTTTTTTTGCAAATTAGTCCCAAAAACTAGTATCTTAGATAGTGGTCAATACCAACTGGTATCTATATCTGATACAACATCGAGTGTTTCAGTATTGTTTTTTGTTCAGTATGACAGATACCGATCCATATTAGCCAGTACGGTCTGAAACACATATCTTTGTTCAAAACTGAAATCAAAGATCCCTCAAATTGACTAGACCTGACCCAAAATTTCAATGCCTCATCCTCACGCCTTCGATTGATTCTTGTCATTATCCTCTTTGATTAAAGATTCGATCAAAGCAATGAGTACCCTAATAACAAAACAAACTAGTATTATAATAGTACCACTACCTCCTATTGCAAAGACAAAGAACGATCGCCAATACCACAATGATAACACCACATTCTACAAAGAAGAGAAGAAAGATAATGAAAGCAAAAGAAAAAGAAATCTTTAAAAGGTAATGGAACTATGGGAGAAAGAGGATGAAAATGAGGAAACAATATGGAGAATGAAGAAGATAAGAACTGAAGAAGTGAAGATTATGGTTTGTTATATATATATATATAATTAGATTTCGATTAAAAGTTAAAATCTAAACTTGATTTGAAATTCAAAAATTAATAAAAGTTTGTTTAGTTAAAAATTTGATCAACTCAAATATAATTTATTGATTTCAAGCCCTTAAACTTTTCCACCATCCCTAATAATTTATCCAAATCACATGATTCAATGAGCTATTGATTGCACCAGATTGAGAGCTTATTCAATAGACACTTAAAATGTTAAAGTGGCAGAAACTAATACATTAAAAACACTCAAACAATAGAGGATTTAAGAGGGATTCTTACTTCATTTATTCATTAACAGTAAGCCTTTAAATAGGCGTACAATAAACCAAAAATACAGTAACAACTGACAAAAACAAACTTGAGAATAAATCTGAACCAGTTCCTAAAGACTCCAGCTAGAGTCCCCTATTTTACATGATGGTTGAACAACTTTTTCCGCTTCCTGCACCAGAAAGAATAAATCATTTGGAGAAAGAATAGAATAGAAATATGATGTAGAGTTTGTAATTTGACCTTGTACCATTGGATTTCCCTTTGCAGTTGAAGAACTGCTCCAGAACTTGAAGTTGGTCCCAACTTGGCAGCTAAATGTAGAACGTTGTTTGTATCGTTGTCTGTAGCTGACAAGAGTATATTCTTTTGCAGCTCCATTTTATGTATCAAGTTGTATACTTTTTCTTTCCAGTTTTCAACTACTATATGAGACATGAAGCGATGCTTGTTGTCAGCGAAGACAAGAACATCAGGAAATACCTTGATGATCACACTAACCATCTCAGATATACCCATACTAATTGAAAGCGTAGCTATCATAATCCCTATTCTATTTGTAGATTTCACAGTTGCTAAACACAAAATATAGGCAAGTTCTTCAGCTTACTTGTTCATTAACTTGGTCTCGTATATTTGTTTCAAACATCCAATATGTGTGAAGTGTTCAAAGATGCATTCTGGAAAACCCATGAATGACTTAGGAGATGAATCCAATGAGAATGAAGATATGGAGTTATTGACAAGAAATTTTAGTAAGTGGTTAAAGAAAGTGAAGAAAGATAGATCCAATTTTAGGTAAAATGGTGGGAGCTCATCAAATAGTAATTTCAAGCAACAAACTAAAACTCAAAAGTATGAAAGAAAAGTGAAGAAAATTTAATGTCATGAATGTCAAGGCTTCAGACATGTGTAAGCGGAATGTGTTAACACTTTGAAGAAGAGAAAAGACAAGTCTTATACGAGTACTTAGAGTGAGAATGAATCTAGAAGTAAGTATGGTCGCGAAGAGAAATTTGTGAGCAATAATGTTGCGTTAGTTGCTTTATACAGTAGAAGTCCAGTTGTTTGCTTAACAACAACTAAGAAGGAAGAAATTGATGATGAAACCGTGGGTAAATTAGTCTAAAATTTTGGGGAAAATATAAATAAATCAATCCAAAGTTTAATTTTAGATTATGACAATGATGACAGTGATTTAGAGGACAAAAATGAGGATATTTACAAAGCCTATGAGTTAATGTATGCAAAAATGGGTTCAAACATGTAAGAAAAATGAAAAGTTAAAGAAGGAAAACTCTACCTTGAAGAACATAATTCAAGACCTTAAGAAGAATTTGTTATCTGCAATAGATGAGCTTAATGAAACGAAGTTGAATTTGTTCAGTACGGAAAAAGGGATAAGAATGTTAAATGGAGGTATTGAAAAGTTGTTGGAAATTGGTAGGATTAAAGGAGACCTTCAAGGCATTGGCTATAAACGTGAATGTTCTAAGTCGAATGATGAGAAACATGGTGCAACCAAATTTTTCCAAGGGGAAACTTCAAGGAGGAAACAAAAATGTATACCTACTTGTCACTTTTGTAGGGTAAACGGACACATAAGACCAAATTGTTACAAGTTGTTACAAATGATATTTCAGAGGACTCAAAACCAAAAGTCTAGACATTCTACCATGAATTTCCAGCAACAACCAACGTTGCCAAAGCATATTTAGGTTAGAAAGCATGAAAGAAGCTACTTAATGGATTATCAAAGTCGTATAGATGGCCACTTTACTTTTGGAGATGGAAAGAAGGCCACGGTTATTGGAAGAGGTACCCTTTGCATGGATGGACAATCACACTTCAAAAATGTGCTTCATATGGATGGTCTAAAAACCAACTTGGTAGTTGAAGAAAATCTTCAAAACCAGCCTCATGAACCAACTCAAAGACGCAAAGAAGCAAGAACCAAAAATTGCCCAGATTTGTAGTTAGTTACTACTGGTGAAGAAGCTGTTTTGACAGAGGATAAGTCAAATTGCTTCAGAAAAAGAAATCAACCTGACAGTTGATTGCAGAGATAATGTGACAAGGAATAAGATCAAGTTTGAATTTTTTCGAGGGCACAAGGATTGTGTGCTTTACATTTTTTAAGTTAAAAAAAAGGTTCGAAGGAGTTAACATATAGACTCTTTGAGTTTTTTATGGGTTTTCTAAGGTTTAGTTGATTAATGTGTGTTTGGATTTTTCTTTACTTTTTGAATAGTATATTTGATGTGAAAATGAGACTCTTCTTGATGATTTGAGAGTTTTGCTTTTGGATTTTGATTGATGGAGTTATGTCGAGACAATGTTGATGCTTGGTTGGAGACCTATAGGAAGATTCAAATTTTATATGATTTGAATTTTTCAAGTTCTATCTTGGTTTCTCTTTATATTATAGGGTGTATGAGTTTAGGCAATATACTTTCACATGGTTTATGTGAGGGACAGATTGATTAAGTTTGATTATGATTCGTTGAATGCATTTTCGAGGTTTTTGAATTTAATCAATTGTATGCAGATGGTTTGATGTGAGTAATAATATGTTGGTTAGTGTTTTGATTATAAATCTAGAGAAATATAAAATATTGTTTGAAATTTTGAATGTTCTCTTATTCACAATCTGTTTACAAAGAAGTTATATATACATAACTAAAGATAAGGAAATAGATACAAGATTGCATGAAATGAGGAAGACAACAAATATGGGAAGCTTGGAATGGCAAGAAGCTGTTGGAGGCAAATTTGAGAAGATGTTGAGATGGAGAACACTTTCGGTACCGGTACCACACCGCCCACAGAGAGGAGATAAGCATAGTCCTCTCGCACATCTAACTTCAATAGTGACGAGTCTATTCCATGCTGCTAGCCACAAGAACACCTTATGCTTTTGAGCTTCCCGAAGCTTCCAAATCCACCGCCAACCAGTCGGTCCATCCAAAGATGGAACACTCGTGATAAAGTCATACCCTCCTCTAGAGTTATAGACTCTATTGGTGCTACTATACCAAATAATGTAGTCTCTTGATGGGTAATAAGACGAGGTATTGCCAGGATTCGATCACAGTACGCCGAGGGAACAATGCAAGCAATAGGATTCAAATCCCACCTTATGGAGGGAGAAAGGATATCACCAACATGACGATCAGTGAGATGGGCAGGGACTTGCCCAACTATTGAAGCGAGATTTCCTTTAAAGAGCCATCTATCATGCCAAAAATTGATGTCTGTCCCATGTCCTAACCTCCAATCGAACCCATCTTTGAGGATAACCATAACTTTCATAATTCCTTTCCAAACCGTTGAAGATGTCGAAGGAGGCTTATATGTCAGGAAGTCTTGGCCAACCAGATATCGAGACTTGAGGACCTTCACCCATAAACTACTACTATCCATACATATGTCCTAACACATCTGACCTAGCAAAAAGTATTAGAATCCCTGGCTTGCCGCACACCTAACCCACTGCACGATTTCGGAGTTGTGACAGTACTCCAAGTAATGAGATGGACCCCTTTCTGATTGTCTTTATTACCCCAAAGAAATCCACACGCTGATTGGTCAATCTCGTCACACATTTCCCGAGGAAGCCAAGTGGATTGCATAACATAAATTGGAATAGACGTGATTTTATCCTGGATTAAAGTAGCCCATCCCGCTTTATTCAAGAGCTCACTCCTCCAACTAGCTAGTCTAGAGTTAATCTTGTCTAGGATCCCACCATAATCATTCTTAGTCATTCTCTGAGTACACAGAGGCACACTAAGATATGCCCCTAAACGTTGGGAGGTAGCGATATCCAAGGCAGTTTTAATCCTTTCCCATTTCCGTCTACAAACTTTGTTGGGGATCAAAACTTTAGATTTGGCATTATTCACTTACATCCCTGATACTTGGCAAAACTCGTCCATAGTAAGGCGCACTACTCTAGCTTGACTCGTAAAGGCATGCATAAAGAGGAGGACATCATTGGCAAAGAGGAGGTGAGAGATTCGAGGACCATCGACTGAGGTACCAATTGGCTTCCATTGGCCTTCATTAACCTGCTTCGTGATCAAGCTCGATAGCTTCTCCATGCATAGTACAAATAGATGGGGAGATAGAGGATCTCCTGTCGAATGCCTCGTTTTGGTTTAAAAGATTCAAGTCTCTGGCCATTCCATACAATGGACAACACAGAGCTCGAGACACAGCTCATAATCAGATTAACACAGATAATAGGAAAGACAAATTCCATTAACACCCGCCGTAGAAAGTCCCAATCAATTCTATCATAAGTTTTTTCCAAGTCTATCTTCACAGCTATACCCCCCTTTCTCAAACTCTTAATCACGTGGATGACCTCCTGAGCAGCAATGATTATGTTATAAGAAGCCTTTCTTCCGGGGATAAAGGCAGCCTAGACTGGATTAACCAAATTTGCTAGAAAAGGTCTAACCCAATTCACTATAACCTTAGGCAAGATTTTATAGATCACATTACAAATGCTAATCAGACGATATTGGCTTATAGTTACCAGATTCTCTTCCTTAGGGATAAGGACAAGAAGCATATCAGAAATATCATGAAGCACAACTCCACTTCAAAAGCTTGCTTAACCATGCTGACAACAAAATCACCCACATCCTGCCAAAAGGTTTGGTAAAAGATAGGTTGAAGACCATCCAGACCTGGGCTTTTATAAGGTTTCATAGATTTGACTGCCATAAGCACCTCCGCAGTATCAACTAGTTTAACTAGCGATTCACAAGCCTCCCTAGAGAGGATACCATTGGCATTCAGCTACCTTGCCCTAGTCATACTCCCTATTGTGCAGAAAAGGTTCTTGTAAAAAGAGAGGACCTCGCGCTCTACGCGTCAGGTTCAGAGGTCCATAAGCTCGATCTTAGTCGTAGCTTTTCGATACGATTTTTCTTCCTGCAAGAGAGGGTAGTAGCATGGAAAAATGTAATTGCTTTGTCACCAGCCTGTAGCCATTGGATTCTGGATATTTGGAACCATATTAATTCTTCTTGTCTTAAAATGATACGGTACTCCTTATTCAATTTTTCCTATAAGTCCACCAGGAAGATGAGTGTCGATTACTCAAAAAGGTTTGGATACCCTGTATTCTCTCCAAAATAAGCCTCTTAGGCTGAAGGATA
>JANITX010011510.1:0-10023 GCA_027564395.1 Erythroxylum ulei | reverse complement strand
AGAGATACTTTCTACCAAGTGACCCACACAAAGGAGAGATCTATGGACATATACGTCACCATCAAAACGGTAAAATTTATTATCCAGTCATGGAAAAGACTTCGGACAAATCCTAGAGTGCAGGTGAGTTAATAAGGAGTTCTTTTGGTTTAAGTGAAGTTTTGGGTTCAAACTTTCCTTGTGTATTTAACCATTTAAAATTTGAGGCTAAAGTTTTATCTCTCGCAAGGGATTTACTTAGATGTGGATGACTTAAAGGTCTCTTCTCATAATTGGAACTCTCCCAAAACATCTCGTGATACCCAAAAGAAAGAGACTTCTGACACTCAACTCATGAGGACTTGGTCAAGAAAATAAGATACTGTCTACTTGCCTTGTATAATAAGACGACTTGGACTTGCAAGTCAATTAAAAGTCTTTTATAAAAATTTATTACTTTGTAGTCATTCTAATATATTATTATTGTGATTATGATTGCATTGTCATTACTTCCACAAACGACATTGCCTAAGTCCAACTTTGGCCGGCTGTTCTCCAGATATAGATAGGCAAATGCAGGCTTCTCGTTCTCCAAAGCTTGCAATTCATTCAAAATAGCCTCATTTTCTTAGACTGTCCCAATGATGAATTGCAATAGGCATCTCTTGCTAGTAGCCGTAGTTGTTATTGAGGTCTTCCTACTGGTAGGACACCTTAGTTGTAGCGCGAGCAGGAATTGCAATTCTTCTTGTGGAGATATATCTATTCGATTGCCGTTTCGTTTGAGAACAGACCCTGAAAGTTGTGGTTTCAAATCCTTCGAGCTTGACTGTGAAGACAACCAGAAAACGGTACTGTACTTGTCTTCTTCTGCAAAATATTACGTACGCAAAATCAATTACGCAGACTATAGCATTCGAGTTGTGGACATCGGTATCCAAAAGGACAACTGCTCCTCACTTCCTCGTCATCCTCTAACATGGAATCTATTACGCCATTTGTCTCTGTCTGAATTGTTTCCTGAATATACTGAGGACTTAGTTTTCGTGCGATGTGTGAATCCTGTGGCACGGGATGTTAGACATCACAATGCTCCATTGGATGTTTATAATTGGGTGCAATATGTAGATAGTTCAACTTGCGTTAATAGAACGCATTATAATTATTCTTCCTCTCATTCTTTAAACGGTGAATATTCCTATATAGCTGTCAGTCAACTTCTTAGAGTGTCAGATTTGGAAGATTCATGCCGTGTAAAAAAGACGATGCTTTCGGCGGTTTCAAATGAGGAGAGTTTTCTAAGTAATAGAAACAACTTAACTTATAAAGACGTCCATGATTCTCTGCTGTTTGACTTCCACTTCTCTTTTTATGATTTTTGCTGCCGTAATTTTGACATTTATAATCCTTGCAACTTTGAAGGAGATCGCCAAATATGTGATTTTCCTACTCCTACTCCAGGTATGTTAATCCTCTTCTCCGCTTTCACTCTTTTCGTTATTTTATCTCATATGCTTATCATTAGTTCAAATTGTAGCTATTTACTATTCTTATGAATTATGTTTGAAATTTCAAAATATTAAATATAAGGAAGTTCTTTTCTTTAAATAATTATCATTAAATCTTAAAGAAAAATTTAAAATGATTGAAATTGGCCGTATTATGAAGAAATTGAATATTTTTTTAAATCCTATTTATAACTAGAATTTGATTTCTAACTAAAAATCAGGTATTAATTCTTTAAAATCTAAGTAAGAACATATATATTTTAGTTGTTATAAGAAAGAGAGAAATATTATAAAAGACTTCTAGAAA
The DNA here is from genome assembly GCA_027564395.1 of Erythroxylum ulei. Taxonomy (NCBI): domain Eukaryota; kingdom Viridiplantae; phylum Streptophyta; class Magnoliopsida; order Malpighiales; family Erythroxylaceae; genus Erythroxylum; species Erythroxylum ulei. Next base: position 8,229 of record JANITX010011510.1, on the reverse strand, counting down.
TTAAAATCGTTTTGAAAAAAGAGAAGTTACTCTTATAAAAAAAGTATTATTATAAAATAAAAAAATTGAATATACATTAAATATTTTCTGAATTAATTCTCATATTTTTCTTTATTTTATCATATCTGTTTGTTATACTAATAGATATATTTCGTTTCATTTTAGTTTTATAAATAGGAATGTATTGAGTATGATATTTCTCATGTGCAGGCCCTCGTGGTTTTTATAAAATGATAGATATTGTAGATGAGGTCGCCACTTTTTTAGTTCGTGGCTTCCAATGCCTTTATGATATTGGTAAGTCGTCTAAATAGACACATTAATGGGAACTTCTCCTATATATTTTTTAAATTTTCTTGCCTGAATTTTCTCTAATACTTGATAGGTAACTATATTAATTTCTGTTCTATTAATAATGTAAAATTATAAAATATTATTTTTTAACTTTCTATTATAATTAAAATTTAAAAATATTTTAAAGTTCAACGTAATATCTAAATTTATTCAGATAAATATAATAATATTTTATTTTGATAACTTTTAAATAAAAAAATATTGTTTACAATTTCACCTTTCAATTTTTTTATTTTCACATTTAGTATTTTTATTATTTTAATGTATATTTTTGTAATAACTTATACAAATAATATGAACTAAAATTCAAGAGTATATCTCAATATAAATTTTATTTATTACAAATATTTTTGTCAAATATAATATGTACTAATTACAGTAAGACACACATAACACTAAAGTTGAATAGGATAAAAAGAGGAATTATGCTTCTCATTTAAATTATTTAATAATTATTAATAAATATATTTAAAATATACAATTACAATTTTTTATCCTTGATACAACATAAATCATTGATACAATTTTTTAATACAAGTATGTAACATATAATAAGTCGTGAATTTACAGTTTCTTATGCAACGAGGCTTAAGCTTACGATGCATGGAAGTGGTGATCTATACATATATGGTATTTTGTTGAAGGAATGCGTATACATTTGATTCTGCTCAAGCTAATTAATCTTTACTCTTATCACAAAAATGCAGGAAAATTTGATTGTGCGTGGGGGGAGTACGGTAGGTATTTAGCAGTTGTGTTACTTCGGCTGTAACAGTAAATGTCTTTTAGAAGTTTTGGGTCACTCTTACTCATCAAATATGGTTAATGGTAGATTGTCAGTCTTTCTCGTGATCTCATAAATGAAAATAGGACTTTAATCACAGTTCATTAAACTGAGAATAATTATTGATACATTACATACCTCTTCATCCAGTTAATTTGCGCACATTATACAATATTATTTTAGTTGTGTCACTTTTGTTTAATTTTCTCAATGTTGTAGATTCAGATCCACGTTATTTGATCTTCCGGCTATTTGCAAATTATTTTCCTACTCCTGGTGAGAAACTTTATCTTTTGTTTTTATTTTTTAAAAATTTAATCTTTTGTATGGCATTTAAAATTTATAGGACTTTACAATATAGTAAAATTTCTCTCTTTTTATTAATACGTGGAATAATTTTAATAAAGAGATCGATTACTTTGTTTTGCTATTTTAAAAATCATATGTTAAAATTTAATAAAAATTATAGTTTAAAATTAATTAAATATATTTTTTATATTTGAATTTTTTTTTTCATTTTGAGAGTTCATCTAGTATATTTTCTTATATAATTTCTCTCCTCAAGAAGATAGAGTATAATAAGATGTTCACGCGTTCTATTTAGAATGATTTACAAATGCAAATTACAATAAAATGTTATGAAATGGGATTATTTTTTTTGAAATCCCATTTCATAACAAAAAAAGAATATCTTTTGTAACAAAAATAAACACTTCAAAAATTTAAATAAAAATTTCCATTTATTAATGTTTAATTATGATTTGATCTGCTCCGATGATCGAAGAATTTTGTTTATCAGTAAAATAGTATCATTGAGCCCAACCTTTACTAAGGGAAGGATGTTAGTACCGGTACATACATATAGATTGAACAAATATGTATACATCTGCTTCGTCTAATTTCATATATTTTATTCTTTACACACTAATTAATCTTTACTCTTTCACCAAAATTCAGGAATTTATCGAAGATGGCAGTATGATCGTGAGTATTTTAGAGTTGTGTTTTTTCTTTTTATTATATACTATCGATTGAACATAGATTTAAAAAGATAATATAATATGATTGATTTTTGTTTAATTTTTTCATTATTGCAGGTTTAGATCCCCGCTATTGGATTTACAGTTTATTTTCAGCAATTCTCCATGTTTGTAGTAAGATATTTCATCTTTTATAAGTCATTTAAGATTTATAAAATTGTAATAGTAGTATTTACTTCTTTTTTATTTAGAGGTGAAATAATTTCAATAAATAGTTAAAAGCTTTATTTTTATTTTTAAAATTCAAGCAATTAAAATTTTGTCAAAAAACGGTTTATAGATAATATCTAATTACATAAATCTTTTTTATATAATGTAGATAATTATATTAAAATTAAAATTAATTGATTATTAGTTAGTATTTACATACTCATAACATGATAATTCATAAATAAATTTTTAAAAATAATTTATCTAATTAGTTGAAATTTTTTTAGAATACCTTTCATTGAATTAAAAATACACATTTTTTTAAAATAGCAATATCAATTTTTATTATTAAAATTGATAAAATAAAATATTTCTTGATAGGACAAAAAATAAAAAGTTATTAATATAGATTATAAACAAAAAAAATTGAAGAATTCTTCTTTTTAATAATTAAATATTCTATTTAATTTCTTACAGACTTTAGGATTTTATTTTATCTCAAAAGTATAAGTTTGTGTTCTTTTTATACAGTTGATTATCATATATTGCTGTTCATTTTTGGAGGTCCGTTTGTTTTTGGATTTTTGATTTACAAGTGGAGGAGGAGACATTTATCAGTGTTTGATAATATTGAAAATTTCCTCCAAACACAAGGGAATTTCATGCCAATTCGATATTCCTATTCTGACATCAAGAAGATAACCAAAAATTTCAAGGACAAATTGGGTCAAGGAGGCTATGGCTCTGTATATAAAGGAAGGCTTCGAAGCGGTCATTTTGCAGCTATAAAATTATTGGACAATTCTAAAGCTAATGGCCAAGATTTCATCAACGAAGTTGGGACTATTGGAACAATACACCATGTCAATGTGGTGAAACTCATTGGTTTTTGTGTTCAAGGATCAAAGCATGCTCTTGTGTATGAGTTCATGTCCAACGGTTCTCTAGACAAGTACTTGTTTTCTCCTGAAGTCAACAATTCAATCAGTATAGAGAAAATGTATGAAATTTCTCTTGGAGTTGCTCGTGGCATTGAGTATCTACATAGAGGTTGTGCTATGCAGATTCTACATTTTGACATCAAGCCTCATAACATCCTTCTAGATGAAAACTTTGCTCCAAAGATTTCAGATTTTGGCATAGCCAAACTTTGTGAAACAAAAAATACAGTCGTCTCTCTAACAGGTGCAAGAGGAACCATTGGCTATATGGCTCCTGAATTGTGCTACAGGCATATCGGAGGAGTCTCTTTCAAAGCTGATGTGTATAGCTTTGGGATGTTGTTGATGGAAATGGCAGGAAGAAGGAAGAATTTGAATGTAGTTGCAGACCATTCGAGCCAAATTTACTTTCCTGCATGGGCTTATGAGCAATTTCGAAAAGGAAAATACATAGAATTTGGAGAGGCCAATGCTACAAAAGAACAAAACAGAATAACAAAAAAAATAATTATGGTAGCACTTTGGTGCATACAACTGAAGCCTGATAACCGACCTCCTATGCACAAAGTAATTGAGATGCTCGAACAAGATGTGGGATGTCTAGAATTGCCTCCAAAGCCTCTGCTCTCTTTACAAGGTGTAGAAGATGAGGACACCGAAATGGAAGAACACCTAATAGAGATAAAAGATCCTGAAAGTGATTGTGATTCCATCAGCTTAATTGTGGCCGTAATGTAAGTAGTAATTCAAAAGAAAAATTAGAAGCTATTTGATTCTGAAATGTTGCAACATGTTGGATCATATTCACACTTGCTGCTGTAATATTTAGAGCCTTGAATCCAAGAGTACTCAAACCGGTATCCAGACTTGCTTAAGAATTATAATATTACAATGTAATGACCTAGTTTTTTTTATAGCTCCGTGGTACTAAAGGGGTCTAAATCTTCTCAAAGTTAGAACTTAACTAATAAAACTAGATTTTGGATAGATTATTTGAATAATAATCAATGAGTTAACATATGCCACAAATGACTTTCAATTAAAGTTTTTTTCACAATAATCAAAACTTAGCAAAAATTCAAATTTTAAGCTACACTAAGATTAAAGTTAGAATTTATATTTAAAATATCAATATCAGTTATGATAAAATTACAATCATAACTTCAATACTTCAAATGAAAATAAATATATGTTTAAGACAAATAGAAATTATTTTAAAATAAAAATTATTTATTTATATGATTGAATTCAAATATTTTAGAAATAATCATATATTTCATCAAAAAAATAATTAATGAGACTTGAAAAAATAAATAATAAATTTATATTCAATATTTATTTATTTATTTATTTATTTCAATCTTTAATCTTTAATTTTCATTTTAATGTTTCACCACAATAATGAGAAGAGCTTTTCTAAAAATTATTGGATTCACTCGGTGCATGTACTTGGCATTCATGCCTCTCATAGTCATCGGATGAAAGACAGGTAGACTTGGAGTCAACTTGAATATCCTAATATTTATCACTTTTTATTTTAGATTGGTCTCTTTGAGAAATATGTACTTTGAAAAACTGCTTTCTAAAATTAGTTTTTGAGGACGAATAATAGTTATTGTATGGGAAATAAGTCTTAGAAAGTGAAAGCAAAAGAAATTGAGGAAAAAAAAAAAGGCTTAAGTGACAAATAATATACTTTGACCGACCAAATTAATTAATATAATATACAAATCAATATGTTGTTCGGATGAATTATGGAATAAGAAATGTACAACTATATCGGTGAGAACAGCCGGCCAATGTTATATATTTCCAATTGTCGTTTGAAATATAGATTTATAAATATATAACCCATGTTTGCTACTGCTATTTTCTGTCATATATTTCTAACCCATGTTTGCTACTGTTATAAAGTTTAACTATCTTTTTCTTTTTTGTTTTGAAAGAGAGAATGATATATTAACTCGAGGAATAACGATCCAAGACACAGTCAGGCTTGTCGACCCAAATATGAAAGCGACTATAGAGAACAAACCTCGTAGCAAGAGAGTGGGCACCCCTATTCCTCGAACGCCTAACCTAAGAGAGAGATATTGTCCCTAGTTTATAAAATATCCTTACAATCTGAAATTATAAGACCAAAATAAGAATTATCCAAAGAACTAGAATTCAAAGCATGAACAAGGAGCTGAGTATTAATAAAAATAGAACCAACTTGTAGCATATCATCACAAGGAAACAGCAAGCATTGACGAAGAGCTAGCGCCTCCACAATCTCAGGACCTCCATTGCCTTCATCATAACCAGAAATTGCCAAAGAAAAATAGCCTTCACCATCCTCAAACAAAATGCCAAAACTAAGAAAGCCAGCATCTGCAAAAATCGAGCCATCAATGAATAAGAAGGGGATCTTCCCATAGTTTTATCGTGCTAAAAACCAGAAGATGCTTGTTGAACAACCAAAGAGCCCCCAAAATAAGATGTTCGAGATCAACAACGTTAAAGAACCTGAACAGATACCGTTTTGCTCCCAAATCAAAAATCGAAATACCCTCCAATGGATGCCAGAGATCCACAAACACTTCTCCCATCGATTGAAAATTAATTCGATTGTATGTTAGAAACATACCGACCAAATAGAACTCATATGACACCGGCGCAGACGATTCAGGATGCTTGATAATCAGTTCCTGATTCTCCTCATCCGAAAGAGAAAGATGATTAAAATCAGACTCCATAGCAAATGATTGATAAACTCTAAGATTTAGGCAGGAACGAACTCATGCACAAAGCATTCGAAAAGAGAGAATCACTTTTTGTCATAGCGTTTCTTTTTTTTTTGTGCACCCAGGGTATCCACCGACGGAATCAGTAACTAATCCTTTCGCTGCGGGAACATCTCCAACATGGGAGGGCTACAGCTGACCCAAGAGCTTGCTGCATTCACAAGGGTGAGATTCGAACCCCCAGCCACTTGGCATACAAAATTAAGAATAGACAATTACCGTATCACAAAGTTTAACCATCTTTATAACCCATGTTTGCTACTGTTATAGAATTGCAACTGGAAATTGCAAGTCTTTCTGAGATATCATTAAGAAAGACTCTATAATTGTCGTTTGAAATATAGATTTTCATAGGTGAACATGAAATTCTTTAGCTTCTTGAAATATAAATTTTCATAGTTGAACATGAAATTCTTTAGCTTCTTTTCACTTCATTGCCAAGAAATATGGAAAACTGTAGATTCAAATGTTTGGCACTTGTTTATTCTTTTGAAGAACTTGATAGGTTGTAACTAATAGCAGACGGTATCTGCTATCTAAAAGCAGACATAGCCTCACTGATTCAGAGTTACTTCAGCACAAGCAACTAGGACACAGATTTTTGGTGTGTACCATACGATGTGAGCAACATATAATTAATAATGTCTTGTGTGTCTCGTCCTCGTATCACAAAGGATTGAAAAGCGTACAACCAGAAATGAGAGAACTAGTTGCAAAGGTCACAAACCTTGATATTCTATTTCAACAAAATCTTAAGGTCACCAAAATTCTATTTTACATAATTCAATGTGTCCTACATTGACTCCAATGTTTAGCCAAGAAGTACTTTATGCCTACACAAAATCCTATGGACCTTAAAATATGTGAATACTCATCAAATCCAACCTATACTTAGAACCTTTTTTGTGAGCAACATCTTTATCAATATGTCAATTGCATCGTTAAAAATATGAAACTTTTCCAATAAAATTTAACCAGATGCAATCAATATTGCAATATCGTAAAACTTTACATCTTTTATATGATAGCTCCATTTATCTTTCTCTTGACTTTTCCTAGTCTTTTGGAAGGCCTTTTCATCTTCGTTACCAATGGTTAGAGCATAACCAATTCTTTCAACCATATCTCATTAGATGCCTGACGATCCTTCTCATTCTATACTTGACTATTATGTGCTAATGCTTTCTTCATGATATTATTCTATCTCTTGAATTATAATTTCTAGCTATCTAAATAATTATTGCTGGCTGTTTTAATATTATAGAACAATTATAGAAAAATAAATTTAATTTAATTTAAAAGAATTAAGAATAAATAATGTGTGATGTAGTCTTTTTAAATAATTTTAGATAAATAAATTAAATTTAATCCAACAAAAACCTAGAAAAGACATTTGCGACACCTTTTGTCGATTTATTTAACATATATTTAAAAAAAAAAACAGCAGCAAAGATTTAGCCTACGGTCAATGTGAGAATAAATTCTCTTCAACTAGCCTAACTATTTATTATTTTATTTAGCAAATTTCAGGTGATCTAATGACAAGAGGATCAATGGCAATACTATAAAAAAACATATAACTGCTTCGCGGTCTTTGATAAAAAGTTAAGCGATTGGAGTAAAAATAACTCAAATTTTAATTTTTAAAAATATTTAATTTTTAAAAAAAATTGTAACTAATTAAAATTTAAAAAATAAACTTAAAATAGAGCTTAAATTCAACTTAATAAATAATTATAGAAAAGTAAGGTCAAATTAAAAATCTGTCCAATTTACATATAAAGGTGAGCTCATTTTTTTAACAAGAGTGACAAATCAGACATACCCTACTTGAAGAAAATACTGTTTACTACCATTAACGCAGCTAAATTTTTTTTTTTTTTTAAAACGCAGCTAAATATTATTTTTGATTTGTTTGAGAGTTGGTTGAGGGGTTAGGAATGGAATGTAACACACTTCTATCGTTTAGTTGAGAATTTCATAATATAATAGAATGTAATGGAATGGAAGAGGATGGTTTCATATTACGTTCTATCCCATCTTAAATAGTGAAAATAAAAAACCTCCAATTCAGAGGGTTAGGATGGAACATGAACTAATAAATAAATACTATATAATATACTTTAATAATTCTTCTTAATACCAACTGTGATCAATTTAATATATTAAATAAA
>JANITX010011448.1:0-10026 GCA_027564395.1 Erythroxylum ulei | reverse complement strand
ATTATTGACAATGATTGTAGGTCTAAAAATAAATTTAGCTAACAATAGTAATTTAAAAAAATTTAAAACTAAAAACATAAGATTAATTTATATTACATAAATATATGATTTTATTTATCTACTTTAAAATATATGATTTGATAATTTTATGTGGTGTCACAAAACTGTTATTTATTATATATAAATTCTATACTATTTTATATAAATTATATATTACAAAAAATTTGTTAAATATATAAATATTTTACATGGGTTGATTAAAGCTTAGATGGATTACGAAGCTTGTTTGAGTACTACCTATAACATGTTCAATGAAAGTTCTGTATGAGTTTTTTTTCTTCTTTTGTTTGAATTTAGTCCTTTTTGCTTACAAAATTAGGGTTGGATTAAGGTAATCAATTTCCCATTCCATAAAAAGCGTTTAGTGGAAATTGAGAGGTAATTAAGTGTGTGTATATTTATATATATATAAAGAGTAGTCATATAATGGGTTTGAACTTGGAAGTTCTTAACTGTGATGTGCACATTTTGTTTGTCATTTTAGGGAAAGGAAAAGTTTAGGTTTTGATTTCAAGTAGGAAAGGTACATGAGTACTTTCGGATTGGAGATTGAAGAGATAATTACAATAAAATAAAAGGCTCACAATGATATTTAGTATAAAGACTTGCCGGATACAGAATTTTAAATGTTAATGTCCTACAAGAATAATCTTATTATTTGGAAGTGTGACTAATGCTAACAATTTTGGATGATTACAGATTTTTTTTATAATTATGTTGACTTATGCAATATACTTCTCTTCTTTATGTCATATGACGTAGAGTAATTAATATTTGCATAAATGTATGAAAAGTTAATTTGTTCAATATATTTTGTTACGAATGGTTGAGTTGGTGTTTTTCTTTCTATTTTACTTATCTAAATATTCACATTAATAATTTTAGTATTAATTACTATTTGATACAGTAAGTCAGTATCTTACTTTCAAAATAGTTTTCATTATTCTTGTTCTTATAAAAGTTTACAATAAGAGTTACATTGATGGAACATTACTTACTAACTTATTTCTTCAAAATTCATGTACTCTAAAATTGAGATTGTATAGTTAGATAACCTACGCAAAAAATATAACGTGTTGTTGTTGTCGCCATTAATCTTCTAATTTTTTAATTTATTAAATTAATTATTAACCTGAAGAAAGGAAAAAGGTAGGAATATGCATATACGAGTTTTACTAATGTACATCCACATTGAAAAATATAGTAACATTAGTGTATGTTTATTCTTATAGGTTTCTCTTCCTCGTTTTTGTGTTAATCATCATTTTCCCAAACCCTATTTAGTGTTAAAGAGTGTCAAGAATTGTCCAGCTTCTTCATTCGTCGTCTTTCATTTTTCATTGTCTGTCCGTCCGTCTAGGTAAGTCGTCTAAATTTTGTTCATTTTTAGGTTATGCTTTAATAGTCTGTGTATTTGTGTTTAATTTTTTAAAACTTTTACGGGTCTTGGTTTTGTGTGTTATTATTTGGAATATTGTTAGAATCATTGATGATTAGATGTATGAATTACATAAGTATTTACTGCATATGGAATGAGTTTGATCTATTATGGATGATCAATTGTATAAATCACCTGGATATGATGTAGCTCCATTGAGGCTTATCGATGAAATATTCCACGAACCTAAGAGTCAAAGCAAGAAGAGTCTTTCTTAATTCATATGGTTTAACAATACCATATACCTTGGTACGTTATGGTGACAAATAGAAAACTATAATTCATAATTTCAAATATAAAACATAAGAAATCCACCTATAATTATGGATGATCTATTTCATAAACCACGTGGATGGTATATTGGCTAATAACCCATGACGTAACTCCATATAGGCTTATCAGTGAATATTCAACAAGCGTAGTAGTCATAGCGAGAAGATTCTTTCTCGATTCATATGGTCTAACAATGCCACATACCTTGGTATTTAAAACTCACTACATGTGCATGATGAATTTTATGTTGGTTTCATGCTTCTTATTCTTACTAGGCTCTATTTCATTGTTTGTTTGAATTAAAACATAGTATGCCCAATTTTAATGATTTATCATTAGGTTATTTAGAACTTAAATAACATTTATTAATTCAGTAATTTACTTTTAATTGTATAGCTAGATAGGCAAATTTTAGATCTCTCATAAAAAATGGTCCACTAAATACTTAGAAGGAATTAAGAGTTTTATGAAATTTGTAAAATATCAAATGCGTGTAGAATGTTATTGTCATTTTCCATGCATATATTGCTTAAATGTGAACATTCAAAGTCAAGATGTGGATATAATCACTTTCTAATCCGAGGCATAGAAAAATTCTATAATCCATGGATTTATCATAGTGAACATTCAGAAGCAAGTTATAGTAGAAGTGTTGATAGAGGTGTTGATGATAGTAACAATAATGACGTAGAATATTATGATATTATTGACGATGGTGATGATGGGACTGACGAAATTTTAAAGGATTATATGAATTATATGGAGACTATGAATGAAACTGGTCTGTCTAACATAATTGGTAATATTATAGAAAATGATTTTGGGAAGTTATTCTAAGTTGCTCAAGAAGATTTACATCCAAAGTGCTCAAAATGTTCATAACTATCTTTTGTTGTGAATTTGTTACATTTGAATATTAATGTTGAAGAAAGACATATGATTTAAGTTCCCATCATGGCTTGGACTCGAGTAAGTTATTGATGGAATATTATGAACTCATGGAATTTTGTAGGTCAATTTAACTTCTAATTATATTTTGTCCTACAAATGATATGGTTACATAACTGTAAATTGCAATAGGCAAAGACAACATTATATGCTTTGGCATGTAGGTCCCATATATGAAGAAAAAAATATGTAGGTTTTAATGTTAATAGAGTTAGATTTTACATAAAAGATCGAGACACTTGACTTATAAGCCAAAATTATGGGGTTGTTATTGAGGGATAGCATGACAATGATTTTATTGACTTTTACAGTGTCATCTCAGAAATAATTAAGTTGCATTACATCAAGGATAAAAGGATTGTTCTATTTAATTGCAAATGTTTTGATCTTGGTTACTTAAAAGTGAATAGCAATATTACTAGCATCAATGATAGTAACACATGGTATGATAATGACCCTTTTGTCCTTACAAGTCAAGTGAAGTAAGTATTCTACCTTAATGACATTGTATTAGGCAGCAATTGGAAAGTTTTTCAAAAGTTTCAACACCAAAATCTCTTCGATTTTTGTGAAAGGAAAAATGGTATAATGAGTGAATATGCTGATAAAACATATCAAGAGATTGAATCAAAGATGAATAATGGAGCCTTACAAATAGAAGATGCAGATATATCATTGTTCAATAAAAGAGATGTTGATCCTAATGTATTAGAAGAAAATGAAGTATAAGCCAATCTTGTTGTAGAAAGAGATGAAGACTATATTGAGGATGAATTATATAAAAATGATGATACTTTGGCCAAATATAACAATGATGAAGAGTCAAATCACAACGTAATTAATGATAATGATTTTGAAGACCTTGATCATCATAATTGAAGGTAATAAAAGTATTATTTATATTGTTTGAAATGTAATATTGGTAACATTTATATTAATGCATATTGTTGATGTTTGAGTTATGTTAATATGTATTGTTGATAATTGAGTTATGTTAATGCATATTGTTTATGTTTGAATTATGTTATAGATATCCAATATAATGTAACCTGATATAAACGAAGGGAAGAAGGTGCCTAATCGGGGTAAGTTTTAATCTTATAAACACTCAATATTTTGCAAGCGCACAGTTCGTAACTTAGTATTAAAGGTGTCGATCCCACAAGGAAGGAGAGTAATCTAATCCTAAAATCTAAGACCAAAAACTATAAAACTAAAAATAAAAGATGCAACAGAAATTAATTACACGAATTGAGTTTAACCAATCAAATCAAAAATTAAACAAAAAAGTATTAACAAATGAGCAATATGCAATCACAATAGAAATCAACCTAAGGAATTTACCAATTTATCAGAAAGGAGATTTAACTTATCATGAATGCTAACCTAGCCAATTATGTGTCAATGGAATGTCAGTTCTAGACTATCCTAGGGCTTATTACTCTCTCTCGAGTTATAACTATTAAACCCTAAATTATAAACCCTAATCGGATTATGGAATTCGCAATCTCTTAGTTCACTAATTATCCAAAACCCTAATTAGACCTAAAGCACTCTAATAAACTATCAGAACATCACACAGGATTTCTCTCTGTACAATTACCAATATGATTTGACACAATTTATATTAAATCGCCTAACTCTCATTAATCCGATTTAATCATTTTTCACTCAGTTCACCCTCTCAGTTTATTATCAAATTATATAAGAACGCAATCAAATCACGACATTCATCTAATATACACAATTAACTAAATTATCACTTAATCAAAATAAAATCCCGACCTCCTCTCTTGGTTTTTCTCTCAAAAATGCGTTCTTCTCTCTCCCTTGGATGTCTTGCACGACCTTCTCATTTTCTATGGTTTAAAATTGACTTTTTATACCCCCATATAATGCTTAAAACGATGTAGGAAGGAGGAAGTTGCCAGCTAGAATTTTCCAGTAAACTTTGTTTTCTGTCTTGACTTCAGTCTGTGATATCTTATTAATTTATTATTCAAATTAGGCAGTTATTTCACCAATTTTAAGATGAATTTCTCCTATTTCTTTTGGATCAAAAAAATAAAAACATCTAATAAGAATTGTATCTTGCAAAAGCTTAACATTGGTTATGGATCGGTCTAGGAAAATTCCAGCTTTCCTTTGACTCACATGACTTGCGTTCTTTTTGGTTCTTCTATATCTTTCCATCCCTCAAAACTGCCTTCAAACCTGTTGATTAACAACAAAATTAATCACTTAATAATGCCCAAAACACATGCAATTCATACCAACATTAATGTAAGAAAAAATTTACAAAATGCTATGCAAAACCTAATCTCAAAGAGCTAATTCACACACATTCATGCATATTCACATACATTCATACGTAATCATGCAATTATATGAAACTAAGACAAAACATAAGCTAAAAAAGTTAACAACATTCAATTTATCAGGATTAACTAACAAATTATCCTAAGAAAAGTATGTACAAATGCCACCTATCAGAGACCAAATCCACTTGATGCTCGAGATTATTGTCTTATCTTGGAATTGCTTAAAGAGAGTAAGAGAATTAGTAATCCCAAGTCATTTCAAATCATTAAAATTTTATTTAAAATTAAAAACAAATCTAAGTAAACATAACAAATTAAATCTAACTACTGAACATGTCAATTTATGGTAATTAGCTGGACCTTGTATCATTGGAAACTCAGACGGGATCAATTATGAGCAGCTTGCTTCCACCCATTTTGTTCAACATTGGTTTTGTAGCCTATAAGTAAGCTAAAAAATGCAAAATGATCAGAAAGACAATATTGATTAAATTATGAAAACCAATTAAACTCAGTATTGTCCTATTTTCAAGCGAATTGTTAACAAAACTCCCTGAATCTTTCATGGAATCTAGCAATTTGCCTAGTAAGAAGGTGAGTTGTTCTCTTCTTAGTTCTTCCTCATTCTCCCTCTTCTCCTCTTCTGCTTTAGCTTCTTGAACAAAGACTTACATAACTTCTTCAAACTTGATATGTGTTGTATACTATTCTTTGTCCTCTCATTCCTTCAAAGATTCGAACACAGTAATTCTTCTGAATGAGTCACCCTCCTCTGGATTCTTGAATAAATCATTCATATTGAATGTCACTTGGTCATCACTAATCTGAATGATGAGGTTCTCTTCATGGACATCTACCCAATTTTTTCGACGTTCAAGCATGGTATAGCAAAATCTAGGGAATAATAGGGAGGGTTGTCAATAATAGGGAGGGTTGTCATTCTTTTCTTCATCCTCTTCATCTTTTGGTCTTCTACAAGATGGTTCAGCTTGATTTCCTACTGGTTTTTCTTACTCTTCCCCATTTCTAAGTATAATAGTCTCATATTGCTCTTGTTGATGTAATTCCATATTGCTCAGAGAGTCTTCCACGCTTCTCTTACAAAATTCACGGGAAAGCTATCTCACTTGAATCTCCAGGTTGTGAATAGAAGAGGCATGGTTTTCTGTTACTTGATCAAATTGCACTTCCAGTCTCTTCTAGGTCTCTTCCTTGTATGTTGGCTTATCCATGATTTTGTCCAATTTGGAATCCCATAAACTATACTCATCTTGCTAAAATCCTAATAGGTCTTGATGTCCCAAGTGAGTACTTACATTGTTAGACCAATAGAAATATGGGTGGTTCTGCCACCCCGAAGTGTACATGTTCATATAAGGATAATGATTTACCTAACTAAATTGGGGCTCATTAAAATATGCAAGGGTCATTTGCTCCCTATAATATATATCCTCCATGATCGTTCTTTCTATCTCTTCTTGATATCTAATTGTCTGGATTCTTCATCGCTGCCTTATGATGTCCAAATCAAAATGTCTCGATATAATTCTCCAAATCCTTTAACACCTCTCCAATCCCGTCATCACTATTGTCATTAATATCACAATCCTCTTCATCATTGTTTTTACTACCATCATCACCTGTATCAACACTTCTAAGTTAGTAGGATATACAGTTGAGCTATATGGCGTTTTTAAACAAGTGTTGATGTTACAAGCACTATTAAAGTATTATTCGTCTCTTAGAGAAAATAGTACTACAATCTTAGATATACAACCTATATATTTTGTATAATTATCCTTTCACAATATTCATAAAAATATGAACAAGATGTGGATAATTATATAGAAATATAATCATACAAATAAGTATAATATTCAAGTAATTAAAGGGGTTCAATTAAGAGAGATGTAGGTGGTTATTTATACTTGTTCATTCCTGCTTGACCTACATCCAGTCCTTAAACTTTTCTTAATAATTCTATTTTTTTATCATTCTTCTTTAGTGGGTTAAAAAATGTTAGAATTATCTTTTCAAAATTGCAACACAAATCTTACAACACACTTCTTTCAATAGTGAAGAGAAAATAACACAAGGCTTAAGTGTTTATTACTCTCTCTAAAATACTCTTAAGCCTTACAATTTTCACGAACCATTTTCAGATACAAATAACTCTTTCACTACATAAAGTTTTCTCTAACTGGAATACAATTAAGCAATTGAAGTTCAAAACGTTAATTCTTCTAACATTTAATTGCTCTTTTTCGCTCTTTTTTCTCGTTTTTTTTGGTCCTGGAGAAGATTCTTATAATTGTTCTAGAACTTCTAGATGTTGTCAATATAATTTGTCCATATAAGAAAAATATGACTATTTGTTCCTTAAAACACTTATTTTAATGTTGGCCAATCTAGTTTGAACATTATATAGATCATTCAAAATGTTCTTAGTCTAATAATGCTCCTTTACCATTTTGATGCTTTGGCACCTTTCTAACTGCTCTAAAACTCTCCAAAAAAACTCTTTTTTGACTTCAAATAACTTCTATAAAGATTGAATAATGATTTTGACATCCTAATTCATGAAAATTAAATCTTAAAATAGTGTATACAATTTATGTTCATTCATCAAAAATTTCAAGCATTAACTCCAAAGTTTTAAACATCAACTCCAAAGCTTCAACAAACTCTATTTTTGCAACTTTTCTCGCCAATATTTCATATTAATACTTAAATAATTTTATTAGTAATCCAGTATTTTTTTATAATCAAACTCTTAGTTTTAAATAGTTTTTAACCATTTATTTAAAAAGTCATACTTATAAGTTAGTTATGAGCTTATTGATCATTTCAATCTGTCATCACTTTCTAAAATGGTAATTTCATATACATCCCATATAGGTTGATAGAATAGGAAACAATATAGTGAACACGGTAAATTTGACTTTATGAATTAGACTTTATGAAGTGAAGACTATCGTAATTACATTAATATAAACATAAAACACATTAGAAAGAAATTATGTGTAATTTAAAGAAAATAATTGTAGTCTACATATGCTACAAATTGGAAAGTAAAGAGTATTATATAATATATATTGCTAGATAAAGATGCAAAGAGGTAGTACAAATTTTAATAGCATGCAACATATAAGGCAACCTTTGTAAAAGATGTAATCCATGTAATATTTATAATAACTTTAATCATATCAATTAAAACAAAAAGCAATTTATTCATCCATGAAGTATAAAAGTCTTCCACTCCTTATTTCAAACTCTTCTTTTTGGTTAACTTGTTCATATGTTGTTACTTCTATTACTGACAAAATAATCTTCCAATATTCCTTTATGTTTGAATTAATAGTTAGAATTAGTTACTATACATTGGTCTTTATTACATTAGTAATTTTACTTTATTAAGAAGTATTTAATCCATACATCACATATTTCAAACAAGAGTTAAAAGTTAATGATAAGGAGAAAATGACTATTTAGGTGATAGCAATAGTATATGTGAGATACTATAATAACTTCACTTTATATAGCATCAAATATGCAACGTCATTCAACCCTATATGTTGCCTTTGTCTTAGTGCCCCTAGTGATATGGACCATCTATTCTTTGAATGTTCCTATGCTAACGGTCTTTAGAACTCTATTCATTACCTTTGCAACTGCTTTTGCTATCTAACAGGCTAGAGTCACATTATTGTTGATTGCAAAACCAATTCACTAGTTTTACGCTCAAAACCGCAAGTATACGGGGTGTAACTTGTAGTAAAGAACAGATATTGATCCCTCAGAGATTGTGTTTAGACGCTACTTAATTCAGGCTGCTTCATTTGAGAACCAATTTTAATGAATATAAACTAAAAAAAATTAAACTAAATCAAACAACTAACAATGAGCAAATGATAAAGCAAAAGTGCAAAAACTTGGAATTCAAGATTTAACAATTAGAGATCACTTTTTCCCTATCTTATCTCTCTCCTACCTTGTTAATTGAATTGCTCCTCACCTAAGATGTCCTAATGTATTAACTACCCTCTCTCAAGGTGTAATTAATTGTCCCTAGCCAAATTAAATCGAAATGATTAGCAATCTCTTAATCTACAGAATTAGTCTACCAATTCAACTAGTTATGAAGTTATCCTATGGGTAATTAACTAATTAACCAAGATCTCTCTCTAACTAATCAATTAACTTGATGAATGTAGGTCTATAGAGTGCCAATTCTTATTGCACAACCCTACATAATTTACCCAACTCAATTTTTCAATATATTGCAAGGTTTAACTCAATATTCATCAAAAGCATCATTCATTGAAATCAACAAAGTAGGAGTTCAATCAGTAGTTCAAACGTAATCTCTATAAATAACTCAGCCACTCATAATGTCATTAACATCCTTAACAACTAGAAAATCCATAATAAAGATGCTAGAAGAGAAAAAATGAAATAAGAACTAAATGAAGCAAGCTCCTCCTTTTATTTGCCTAAATTTGGAAAATCTAGAGTTGATGTTCTCTTTGCCCAATTTGGAATGGAAATCTTGATTCTCTACCTCTCTCTAGGCTCTAAATTTGTTTTTTAATCTCAAGGAGGCAAGTTCTCATGACCCCCTTCAGCCCTAGGATTTTTTTCCCTTATATAGTCACAAGAACCTAAGAATAAGTGAAACCCGCGTGTCTCTTCGGGTTAGGGATCCCACGACCATGGGAATTAGCATGAATCCCACGATCGTGGGTTTTTGTCTTACAATTCCTCCATTTCTCTTCTCCTCTCTTGGTCCCTAGCTTAATCACAAGGTGGCCACCCTCCATTCCTACATCAAAATGATCAATTCTTAACATAAATCAACATCAAACATAAAAGAATAACCACGAAGATCAAACTTGTAACACCCCACTCCCGCGTGACTCGAACCCGACATCGTTGGTGATATCCGAGTCCGTGCCCCGCGAGGGTGGCGTGCTACATCAGTCAGTC
>JANITX010011431.1:0-10026 GCA_027564395.1 Erythroxylum ulei | reverse complement strand
AAATTAATTAATTAGACTTCTTGAAATTAAGAAAAATGTTTTCTTAAATAATTAAGAAAGATGTTTCTTAATTAAATATATTTATTTCAATTTGATTGAGATAAATTAAATTCTTAATTTTATTTGTTTAGAGAATTATTATTTCATTTATTTAGAAATCGTTTCTCTTCGTGATCTTCTTCAATCTTCTTCACTTCCATGACACTTACCCACCTCCATCAATGTTAAACTTTGTCCTCATTTTTTTTCATTTGCTACTCTCATTTTGATTGTCTTCTTCATTTGAAAAAAAAACCTAATCTACCACCTCCATGTTGATGATTGTGTGAGTTATGGAAAGTTAGGGTTCACATGATTTTGAAAAGTTTGAAGTTTTATCAAGTAAGTATCATATTGTTCTTCATGATTTGTTGGATAAAACATGTATGAAGATAGTTAAAGGTTAAATAATCATAAATGGTGTTTTATATATGTTGGAACGTGGGTAAAGAAATGAACACATTGATCTCTTGTTTTTGTGTTTATGATGATCAATATTTCATAAGTTGTGGTAGAGATGAGTTTGAAATAGAAATATCATTGAAAATGGGCTAGGAAAAAGTGCAGAAAAAATTGATGGGTAAATGGATGTTTCTTGTTATGTTTTCAATGTTTATTAACGTGGATCCCTTTGGGTATTTTGGAGAAGAACTAAAATGCGTCTAGAGCTAAAGAAAGGAAGTAATGTGGTGTCTTGAAATGGGAAGATTTAAGGTGGTAGTTAGAAGTAAAATGAATGTGAGATTAAAGTTGAGCATGTGCAGAAAATTGGTGATGAATGTGTATATATATATATGTAGATGTTCTATTTTTGGTGTTATGATCAAACATAGAATATAATTTATTTGTGATTGAAATTGAAGTAGGAATGAAGAGGAAATAATGAGGACATAAGCTAGAAATGATAGACTAAGCAAAAGAGATGAACTAGGATGAAAATGATGATGAAGTGTGCTGGAATATGTTAGATGGGGTGTTTTCACTCAACATGAATATGTATTTTAGTTATATCTTAATCTGTACATATCCAAATGGGATGATTTCAAGTTGAGATTAAAATAGAAACAAATGGTTATATTTTTCATGCAGAAATCGAATTTGAATTAAATCTATAAGAGTTTCAAATTTTGGCTTGAAGTTGAGTACAACATGCTGTCACGGTTTGGGAACAATCTATAGTATTTTAGGTAGATCTTACAGAATACTAAACCAAATTGAATAAAATTGATGACATTAGAAACTTAGGACATAAAGGAACATTTTTTAAGAAGAATCTACTACCTAAATATCTCTTTTTCTTTATTAAATTTTCCATGCAAGATTAATCCAAAAATTTGTTTTAAGATTGAATAAGGGATTTTTGGGTTGTGCACGATCGTGCTGAAACATTTGGGTATTGCATGATCATGCACAAGTATGACCGTGACAGAGAGGAAGCATCAGGTAGTGCACGATCGAGACAGTGAAGGTGCACTGTTCTTTTACAACTTTTGACACTCTTCACTCTTTTGACCATAACTCCTTCTCTGGACCTCCGATTGACTTGAAATTCGAACCACAAGCTCCTTACCACAACATTTCATTATCATATGAATTCACTAGGGAAGGATTGGTAATTGGTTGATTGAGGAACTTAAGAAATCAAGTTTCGCAAGAAACTATATAAATGATCATAAGATGTGAATTAAGGAAATATACCCTAGATTGTCATTAAGCATGCATTATACATGTCATATATACATATGCATATGATTGAGTATTCATGAAAATGTGCAAATTAGTAATGTGTAAATGTGTATGTATTGCATGAAATAGAAGAGCAATTAGAGCAACAACATCCAGACATTACTGGGACTTCAAGGCAATAGCTATCTGGAGCAAACTGTGAGTCAACCTAGATGGTTTCAATTTCATTGTTTGTTCTATTTTAAATTTCTGTATTTGAATTACTACTGAATGTGAATGTGATTGAGACAATTCCATACATTAATAGTCCAAGGAGTTTGATAAATGTGAGAACATAGGAAGTGCTTCATTGAATGTGAATGTGAAGGAAATAAGTGATACTCAACATTACTGTTGAATGCTGGACCAAAGTCTGATGACAAATGTGAATGTGAATGTGAAACTGAAATTAAGTGATTGATTAAATATATATGAATGTGATGCATTTCATTATATGAATGCACGATAACATAAAGGTAGTACAATAACAATTGAAAGTGAGTCTCATAAGCATTGCATATATAATTGATATGTATATTTTAAATGATCGAAATGAACTGTTTGACCTCTCTGAATCTGAAATCTAGAATAAGTGATCAAAGTGTTATATGATGCTATATGATTATTGGTGAAATAAGGTGTATTATATGATGACATGAAGCATATGTGAAATTGAAGTATGAACTGTTGTGTTATGTGATATAAATGAGCCATTAAGGATGGTCCGCTCATTGAGTTCGCAAAACTCACTCCAAAATTACAACTTTATTTTTCAGGCTTAGAGGAGTTACCCCGTTAGACCAAATAGAGTCTAACCATTGCATACAGATAAGAGTTAGAGATCGGGATCAGTTGTACTTGCATATGTCTATAGTCTTTCTTTCATATTTTAAAAATTGTATTATGCAATTATTGCACAACATTTATCGAATTGAAAAATGTACTGACTGTATGACTAAAAATGTTTTGTAATGGGCCTAAATGATTACTGGAATATGTGATGATGTGTTAATTGTTTATAACACTTGCAACTGAAATTTGTTTTTTTGAATAAAATGGGCTGAAAAAGGTTTATTGTTTCTTCTAAATATGCATGTGATGCGTGACAAAATGCTTTGAGTTTGTTCTAGCATGCTAACCTTGTAGAGTATATTCTCAAATGCTGTCGGTATGTTTGGGATATACGTTATGAGAGTGGGGTGCTACATCTTTGGATAGTGAACCCATCCCTCTTATTGATAACATGCATCAAAGATGAAGACTTGAAGCGGAATCTGAAGACAATCGCGAGGAACCAAAGTGTAAAGAAAAAATGAATAACCACAAGATGGATAAAAGGCAATTAGTTATGAAAGAGTATGCTAGATTGATGATTGGTACTGCCACTTCATTCATATGTTTGGGAGAGGCAGCTAGGAACTATGAATTGAAAAGCATCCATTAGAACATGCTGCCATCATTCTATGGGGTTCCCAATGAAGACCCTTTAAACTTCATTTGGGAATTCTATGTCACTCTCTAAACCTTCTCGTTGGATGGATTAAATGAAGATTAACTCAGAATGAGATGCTTCCCATACACATTGAAGGATCAGGCTAAGGCATGGCTGATGACCTTTCATTCCGATTCTGAGTTACACACTAAGATAGCTACCTTCACTTAGATGGAGGGAGAGCCAATCCATAAGGCGTGGGAACGCGTTAAGCTCTTGCTGATACAATATCCACACCATCATTTTCCATTTCACATGCTAAATAATTCTTTTATGATGGATTGACGCAGCAGTGCTGGTACACTATGAACAATACAGCAGGAGGAGTTGCACGAGAGAGGACGGTCGAAGAAACATATGAAATCTTTGAAATGTTGGGGGGTAATTCTCAATAAAAGAGCATAAGGGGAAGAAGAGCTAGAGTTCATGAATTGAGCTTGAATCAAGAATTGTCTATGTAATTAGCTGAGTTAACGAGGCATGTAAAGATGCTAACTATGAGACTACCCAGAATGCTCCAAATCAAGAAGTGTGTGGTATATGTTCAACTCGTGTTCATAGAGTGAATGTTTGTACGTATTCTTATAAACCTTTCGATAGGGAAGAATAAGTTTACTCACTTAACAATTTTCAAAAAAGAGACCGAGATGATCCATACTGAAACACCTATAACCTTGGTTGGAGAAACGACCCCAATTTCTCTTGGAAGACCAACAATCCACCATTGCAACCCCAACCACAATATCACAATTTTTAGAGGCGAAAATTTTCCTAACGGTAATCCTCAAATGACAATCTATAGGAAAAGCCTTATTTGGAGGAAAGCCTGAATGCATTCACTAAGGTCATAACCCAGAATCAGGAAATGAACAACAAGAGATTAAACTCCTTAGAAGCACTTATCAAGAGGATTGATATTCAAGTAGGGTAACTTACAGCTCAAATGAATAACAATTGAAAAGGAAGGTTGCCAAGTCAACCTAAGCAAGCCAAGTGATCACTGTTATGAGAAATGTTAAAGTGATTGACAATTATGTTGAGTTTCCTTTTTAGCTGCCTGAAACTGATGATTAAGAGAAGGAAAGCCTCACCTAAGAAGAAGATGAGAAAAATGAGAAAAACAATGGGAGAAACTTTTCAAGTCACATTTAAAAGGGTGAACAACTTAAGCATGACACTAAGGACAATGACGAACAAAATTTGCATAAGGAGACGGATCCTTATTGACCACTAATTCAATAACCAAGTCGCCTTAAGGAATTGAAATAAAATGAGTAGTTTTCCTATCTATATTGCATGCTTTTTAAGGTCAATATTAATCTGCCCTTGTTAGATGTGATTAGGAACATTCCGATTTACAAGTTTTTTAAGGAACTAAGCACCAAGAAACGAAAGTTTGAGCTTAACAAAAAAGTGCTAGTTTCAGAAGTAGTAAGTGCAATTCTGCAATCGCATTTACCCTCTAATTTGAAAGATCTAGGACGTTTTATCATGCAAGTATCAATGGTTAATGGTGATGAGGTTAAAGGTATGCTTAATCTTGTAGAATGCATAAATCTTATGGCTCACTCTATTTATATGAATCTGGACCTAGGACAGTTAAGACCAAGCAATATATGCCTACAATTAGCTGATGGGTCCATCTATTATCTGAAAGGAATAATGGAAGATGTGTTGGTGAAGGTTGGCGGATTGATTGTTCCAATAGACTTTATGGTCTTAAACATGGGGGAGGTTAAAAAGCAAGGGAAGGAGCACACTATACTCCTAGGGAGGCCATTTATGGCCACTAATAATACTTTGATTGATGTAAAGAACAGAAAGCTAAGCATGACTGTTTTGGGAGAAATAGTATAATTTTTAATCTTTAATGTTGAACCTGTTCCTACTACTATTTTTTTGAAGGCTTTTCTTTTATCGATCAAGTTAATGCTACATAATGTGATTTTTCCTTGCAAGAAGAAGGAAAGAAGTTGGACTGGGTTAAAGACAGTAATGAATATTGCCAATTTTTAATGGATACAACTGAAGAAGTATTTGGGAGATTCTTGGAGACATTCGAATGAAAAGGAGGAAACTATAGAATCAATCACTTTGAGTGACCCACCTTGAGCATGACCATTGAGGCGTCCAGCTACAAGACATTAAAGAAGCAACCCATTTAATTTTTATTTGTCTTTTAACTATTTGTTTGTTGTTAATTTTCTTAGTGAACTTTAACTTAGGTTATTTTCTTTGTATACATAGGCTTACTCTTCCATCTCTTCTATCTATTTTCTTTGCAGCTGATTTAATTCCTAGATACAGTGCACCGTACTCCACACCAAATCAACATAGTGATCACCCCCACATTTATATCATATTTCTATCCATTTCTTTATTGCTTGTTCATTTATTAATGTCTTTTAGTTTTGTGCTTGTCCTTTTCTGTGTTAATTTTTGTCTTTTGTCTCAAACCGCTCATTTAATTTTATGTATCACATTAGGAATAATGTGATATTTAAGTGTGTGTATGTGTTGTGTGTTTGCTTTTCCATTTAGGAGTTAGAGATGGATGGTTATTAAATAAACTCGACCTGGATTAGAAATGTATAATATGAGTGAATGAGTATAGTTGCATGCTTAGACTGATTAACATGGATTTCGGTTAAAAGGACATTAGCTTGTTGTAATAGATAAATTACACTTTTCATTTCGTAAGAATTTGAGCCTTTTTGGACTATCAAACACCAAATTCAAGTATTATTTGTTGAGAGTGTTCTTTCATGATTAGGGAACTCTAGAACTTGCTTGCAAATACTAATCGAGATGACATAATCTTATGCTAATGTTGAAACGATGAAGGCAATTAGAATTTACCTCTTTTTGCTTAAAGAGCCATCATGACGTTACCTTTAGTGAACCTCCTTTGAACATAACATGAAACCTTTTCTTTCTTTAAATCCAAAATATAAGCCTTGACCATAATTGTTTATCCTCTTCGTTGTACCTATCATAAGGCCAGTTGAGCATTTGATTGTGTATGATTGGGTTAGGGAATAATTGTTTGAACAAGTGTGGGGGAATTATAGCATATAATTGGCTTTTAAGTTAGGAATGGGTAAGGTTGTAATAATTTGTATCTCTCCTTTACAATTTTCTCTTTTAAACTTAATCTTGTTCTAAATAGATTGTTCTTAATTTGGAAAAAAGAGAGAAAAATAAAAAAGAAAAAGAAAAGAAAAAAAGAAAAAGAAATAGAAAAGAAAAGAAACGAAGATAAGATGACTTGAAAATGAAAAGAAGAGGAGAGAAGTAAAAAAAGGGGAAATGTTAATTTTGTTAAATGAGAGGAAAGAATTGAGTGTTTTATGGTTCATTGTTTTGAATTATTTTAAATGATCAATTTTTGTTGTGGTTTTAAACTATGATTTTCCTTTTTCCTACCCTCGGATTGATGTTTGTGTTTGATATGAGTGGTGGAGATTGGATTAGTAAGCAAGCTTATGATAGATGCCTTACATGAAATGAAAGATGAGTGAATATACCTTACTTTGAATGTTTGGGAGGATGAAGAGTGGAGTGAGTATCTATCACAATTATTAATGGTTCTTTGAATTGAAGTGCTTGTTGATTTTGGCTAAATATGCTAAAAATGGCTTGTTCATAGAATATTATGAGTGTCAAGTTCTTAGGTTGTGTTTATTGAAATGATTATTGATATCTTTGAGTATTATTTGGGAAAATTGTTGTTTCCATTGTTTGTTCTTGTATAGTCTAGAGTTCTTTATTTTGCTTGAGGACAAGCATACTTTAAGTGTGGGGAAATTGTTGTGCCTAGTTTCTATTGCTTTTAATTGCTTTCAGATCATGATTTTACTTATAAATCCTTATGTTTTTATCCAAATTTGAGATAGACTAAGTAAAATTGGTGTGGATGTTGCGTGAATCTTAATCGGATTATTATGTGAATGTGGCATGAACTACATGTAAGTCACACTTACATGCACAGTCATACATGTGTAAGTAACATCCATGCATGTGTAAGTCACAGCCTGTAATGTTTTAGTTATTACGTGCCAGCTGTAGAGGTTGAGGGCACAAAACCCTAGACCTAGGAGCATACTACAAATGGAAGGAGAGGGTGGCAACGAAAAGAACATCGTTCATTCACTCTTTATTTAACACCAGATACATATTCAGGAGGCACAACGAGATGGAGAGGAAGAAGAGAGAAACAGAGTGAGTCGGTGAAGAAGAGAGAAACACAACAGAGGGGTGGAAGCTAAGGACAGAGGCCGAAAACGAGAGTTGGAGCTGAATCCATTGAACTTGAGTAACCATTCAGCTGGGTGAGAACAAGCTGAAACAGAAGGTGAGACCTAATGCAGGAGGCTTGAGAAGGGCAAGAGACCAACCGCTTTCCCTCATCCGATCTTGGTTTGCTCATTCTATTTTTATCTATTACTTAGTTTCTTGTTTATTTATTAAACTTATTACTATTAGCTTAATCGACTGTTATTTGTTTTCTTTTCATAGTTTATTTAGTATTCACTTTTTTATTGCTTTAATACTTGTATTGACAGTAACATGGGAGTGAAGTGTATGGAGATGATGAACTGGGTTTATGCTAAGATGGGTTGATCTCTTTTTCTTAAGGATTAATGCACCTATTTTAGTCAAATATGCATGATTGAGGGATTATGTTGTTGTCTTATGTTTGCTGTAGTTTCTAAAGTAAATGGATGTAATAATATGATCAAACTTTGCATCATTTTGGTATTAAACGAAGGACTGATAGGAGAAATTTAATATGGAATGAGAAACTATAGACGCTTAGGTTAAGAATTAGAAATATAGTAACTTAAGTGGTAATTAGTAGTCAATTTTTCATAATTAATTTGGATAATAACTTGCTAAATACAAAATTTAGATTAGTTTATTATTCGAGTTGATTTAAAGCCTAACTGTTAATTTTAGTAAGACAACTAACCAATCATTTCCCTTAATTATGCATAAGAGATTAAATTACTAAAATTAATTCTCAATAGTTTTCCACTTCAATTTTTACTCATTTTTACTTCCAATCGATTCAGTTTATTTTTAGTTCAATTACTAGATTTGCTTTAAAGTCTTTTACTCAACAAATCGGGACAGAGTGTTTAGTATTGCATTTATTTTTGTTTTTGTTCAAAATTAATTTAAGTGAACTAATTTCACCTTCATGGAAGATGACCCTGGTTAATTACTACAACTATCTCACATAATTGTGAGTAGGATAGCCTAGGTCTTTTTAAAACTTTTTAGGCACAACAAATAAGTGACACATTCACCTAAAAATGATAATTACATTAATTTGATATCATATTACCTATCCTAGGTTAAAACTGTACCAAATCTTTATATGTATAATACTATGCTTATGTTTTAAAAGAAATAACATTAATAACAAATCTTCTTATATTTAATACCATGCTTATATTTTAAAAACAACACCACCCATAACTAATAGGTCACAAGTTCACCTTAAAAAGATAATGCCATCATATTGATATTAAGATACAATACCACAATTAAAACTATAATAGAGCTTCTTACATTTAATAATTATACACGTTTTATATAGCTATATAGTGATAAAATAAGAAGCTATTTTTAAGGATAGGTTCAACTATTTATGCACTTATTTTTCATCTAAGTATATACAATAATAATAAGATTTCTCAGAGTTTCACCTGAAATGAGAGCTAAGGTTTTAGGATTTTATGATTCCTTTATGATCAATTTCCGACGAAGTTCGAACTTTGTTAATCTGGTGTTAAATCAAAGATCTAATGTCACCAGCCTATTCATCTCTTACTTGCTAACAGAACCACATAATTGTGTTGTCGTTCCCTGCTCCACATGTTGTCACGCTCCACTCATTGCTTCAATGGTTAGTTTTTCGATCTCCCTTTCTAATACGCATCTTATCTCACCGTCACCACTCATTTGTTCAGACAACGTTAAACAGTCATTTCCTATAGCCCTTAATTGATTTTGCCATCAAAAAAGCCACCAAAGGTTGCCAAGAAGTTGCCCTCTTATCGATCTCTCTCTCTCTAGTGAGCATGACTTGTTACTGTCGGTGCCAACAAACTCAACATCCACCAATGAGCTGATTCCGATGAGTTTTCCTTTTGTTTGTCGTCAGGTCGTTGGAAAATTAGCTAAAAAATTTGTTGGAATCGAAATGGAACCGCAGCGGAATAATCATAAAACTTTTTCATGACTTTTGATTTCTCAAAAACCAAGATCTATTTAATTCTATAAAATGATTAACATGAATCATGATAAAGCAGAATTTAATTCGTAGCTTATTTCGAAGCTTGATCTTTATCTTGATGCATCCCTCGAATCGTCTCTGAAACCGATCCGTCTTAACTACCGTAGCCACAAAAGTGTCCGGCCTCTAACAATATCCACAAAATGAGTTGAGAGAACTCTGTAACTCTTACAGAGAGGGTTAAGCATAAAGTATTCGGCACCGTTTCTGGAACTCAACTCTTGCGAACTCATACATCTGTTAGATCCCGTTTGTTTCCGGAACCCAACATACATACCTAACGGAATTTCTTCAATCTATCATTTCATTACTCAAGCAACAGAGCTTGAAAACATTGTTTACATCTCAAAAGCCACACCATTGGCTTATTACAAAAAAATACAAAATAGCAACTGAAGCGAAATCCCTTTAGGCTCTCGATCACTTGATCTTCTAGCTATAACCTGAGGATGGGACAGAGAGGGGG
>JANITX010011430.1:0-21953 GCA_027564395.1 Erythroxylum ulei | reverse complement strand
TCTTTTATGACCATGTCCTAATTCGGTCATTAAGGGAATCCAAATCTCCCATTTACAATCAGCTTTAACATGCAGTCATGAGTTGGACCCTTCCCGACTCAAAACCTTATAACTCATTCATTTCTCATCCAATTAAGGTGATTCAAAGCTTCATTTTCAATAGACTCATATGGCTATCACATATCCAAAGACGGCTCAAAAATTATGTGAATTGGATTTATTGTGATTTTTATAGTCCTGTCCTGTTTCTGTTCTCTTCTGTGTCACTAAGGTTAGCAACGCCCTTCACTTATTCAGCCACATCTCACAGAATACATATCCAATTAAAATTTCCTTTATGCAGCAGCTAGATGACACATTTTTTAGCATTTAGTAAGAGAACTTATCATCCAATTCTAACTCTAGGGTCTTCAAACAATTAACTTTCATTTCGGGTTTCAATCCCGATGGTATTCTGAACCAGTGTCAATTTGGGGCCCTTTACATTTATTTGGCTCACCCTAAAATCTTGGAAACATTCAGGGAGACAGTAGACATCTGTATCTACAACTTCTATGTTTTGAGTTTCTCCAGATTCACACGTTAAACAACTCAAAAAAATGTACAAAGAGGACCTACGAATCTGTCTCCATTGACAGCTTGAACTTCAAAACCCTAGGTTTTGATTTAGCCCCCAAATCACCATAAAAACGAAATTTCTTCATGGTAATGTGTCATTAGACATCAAAGAACAAAAATCTATCATCAAAATCATCAAACTCATACATTCCATCAAATGGGTTTCACAAGAAGAGAGAAAAACTAAGCTTAAATCGATAGAACTAAGTGTCGGGATTGAGACTTACCTTTTTGTACGACCCGAAAGGCTTGATTCTCCTTCCCATCCTTGTTACAAGGGTTGAAAGGCTTAAGAGGGGACTTCCATGGAGGTTTCGTGGGTTAGAGAGAAGGAAGAAGACAATGTTTTGTCTTCTTTCTAACTTATCTTCTTATATAAGCCTCATGTCCACTTATTTACAAAAATGCCACTCTTGTACTGGTTCTTAAACATCCTCTCGTACAATTTTCTGTGACCACTAAAAAAGTTTCATACATCATTAATTTGATGTCACCAAAAAATGTTATTCACTGTTCTGTGGTTTTAATGACATTAGTCTCAAATACTGATTTATTTCGGTGTACCGGGTAAACTAGATACCGGGTGTTACATTAAGCAAGAGGGAGCTACTACAATTTATTATGACAACAGTTCCATCATCAAGCTCTCTAGATATCCACTTCTACATGGGAGAAGCAAGCATATAGATGTAAAGTTTCACTTCCTAAGGAATCTCACAAAGGATGGAGTAGTTGATGTATTTTTACTACACAAGTGAGGAGTAGATTGTTGACATAATGACCAAGCCGTTGAAGTTTCCCACATTTTAGAAGCTATTAGCCTTTGTTTGGATGGAGAGAAAGCAAAAGAAAGGAAAGGAAGAGAAATGCAATTTCTCTTGTTTTCCATTATTTGGACAAAATTAAGGTAAGAGAATGTAGGAGAATAGAAGGGAAATTTGCTCCAAATACATTTCCCACCAAATTGATGGGAAAGGAGGAGAAATGGGGAGAAGATAACTTTATCTTTTGGAAATTACCATTATATCCATGTTTTGATCAACTAACAAACTTCTAACAAATTAATAATCAAGGGTATAAAGGTCTTAAATTTTTTTTAATCCAATATAAGTTTCAATTCCTTCCTTTAACAAATTAGGAAAACAAACAAGGGAAAGAAAATTACAATTCTCTTCCATTCTTTTCTCCTCTTTTCCCCTCAATATTTCCTTTCCTTTCCCTTGTGCAATTAAGGATCCAAACAAAGGCTAAGTGAGTATTTTTGTCTTCTAAGAGTGAAAATGAAGATATGGGTCAGATAAGAAGAGAAAACAGGAATAAAGGTTGGTTGAAAGGTCACCATTAGTCAATTGATCCAACCCTAGTTAACTTAACCATGATTTATTAACTTAATCACACCTCAACCCTAGTTAAACAAATATCTAGGTATAAAACAAAATTGACTAAGCATGACATACATGTGGTCCCACACCAAACTAGTCACAAGATCATCCAACAATTTTGCCAACAAAAATAGTTTTACGGTAACAAAAACTAGGAATGATTCTTATATTAGAAAAATCTGAATTTTGGATATGTTGTAAGGAATTGAGTTAGCTTTCCAATTTATCAAGAACCAACTCAAACTGGTACCTAAAATTTCAAGATATCATCAAAAAAATTGACAAAAGGTCTATTTGGAGCTAACCAGCAGAGCAACTTCGTCAAATTCGTTAGTCAAATTATAAAATCTAAACATTCTATAAATATTTCTGAACTCTCTCCAACGAGTGTAGAATATTTTTGAAAAGTTTGAGAATTTTGTCTTAAACCAATTTTGAAATGAAAATTCTTAAACTATCGCAGCTCAAACTAGCTAAAAACACCATCGTGAAATAACTGGCAGCAACTTCAACGATTGCGCTAGTGAGAACCTAAACTCTGAAAATTCTAAAAATATTTCTGGACATTCTCCAATGAGTATAGAACATGCCAGCAAAATTTTAGAGTTTTCTGATAAACCGATCTTGACATAAAAAGTTTTAAAAGTCAAATCGCATAAAAACAGAAAACGAAATAGGTATGCTGTTTCTGTCAACGAAAGCAACTTCCGTCGATGAACCCAATTTTCATGCTTATCACAATAAGTGTTCACCATTCACCTCATCCTCTTATTTATTTTATTTTATTTTATTTTAATTGATTATGAAAAGACTATTTTGCCCTCCAATAATATAACTCGTTTAAAACAACTTAAGGGTGCTATCATCATTTCCAAAAATAGGGTATTAATAATTAACACTAATCAAATAAAATTATACAAATGCTTACGTGACCATAAATTTCATAGCAGGATAAATTCCTTAGGAATTTATTCTAGATTGTAGGAATTTATTCTAACATCTAGGTATTTGATCCAACAAATTCAACATCGTTATTTGACACGAATAGATTCGTGCTATGACTGAAAATTAGATGAAGAATTTGGATCACTTGAGTCATCAATATAAGCTAACGAAGGCCTTTTTCTTTTACTATAATTGAACTCATAATGCAAGAAATGATTGATTTCGTATAACTTACAAACTAAACAAATCTTATTTTTGTAAGCGAATTTAGAGAGAGAAATATAAACTATCCATAATTAAAGGTTTGGCATAAAAAAAACCGAACCTTATCTTTAACGAATTTATTTTTACCATCATTCACCTAACTTGGATTCCCACCCAACAATGCTGACCCAACATCATCTGTCTGTCAATTGCACCGAACGAACGACGGCTGGAATGCACGGCCCCCCGAACCACTGGTCGGTTCCACACGGAAGAAGAGGAAAAGATTGATTGATGATGCCACTTATGGCTTATGGAAACAAGTAGAACAAATTCAACTAACCGACAATCCTTTGAAAAGAAGTGCCATATGGTACATGCTTCAATAAAAAATGCCACACTGACTTCATTAAATGCCACATGGGCACATTGACACCATCCAATATGGAATCAGATCTTTTGTGCCATTTACCAAAAACTAATCCGTCACAAATATTTGTGAGGTTGACTAAAATTTGTGGTTGTGATGAATGACCCCAGATTGATGTTAGCATTAGCATTATCATTAGCATTGAGCTTCCTTTCCTATAAATACTTGTTGGAGTTGTGAGCAATGTGTACCAAGTTAAGCCGAAGCACTGATCTCAAAAGTTTCCTAGTTTGTGTGATTGCTCTACAGGAGAAAGACGGCAAAATGGAGCCCAAGCAAGAGAGAAAGCTAGGAGGAAACCGAGCTGCACTTTTTGTATATGGTAATTAACTAAGAGTGTTAATTAATAACTAGTACTATCTTAATTTGCTTTCTGAAATTGAATTTTCTTCGATGAATTAAATTTACATGCTTTAAAGAAATATTGACGAGCTAATTAATTATCTTAGTTTTGGTGAATTAATTTATGCAGGTATGGAGGGGCTAGAGAACTTGGCATTCGTCTCTAATGGCGCTAGCCTTGTGACTTACTTTTATGGGTATATGAACTTCAGCTTAACGAAATCTGCAACTACGGTCACCAACTTCATGGGTAGTGCATTCTTACTGCCGCTGTTTGGAGGGTTCATTGGTGACACCTATCTGTCAAGGTTCAAGACATGTGTCTTGTTTGGATGTATAGAATTAATGGTATGTTCATGCATTTCTTATCGCATGCTTTCATCGGAAAATTCTCATCAACTGCGTTAATTTCTGGTTAGGAACAGATTTTTGTACTGTGCTAATTGGCTAGTTTTGTTGGCAAAATGACCCGACATGTATGTGCAACGTTACCCCCAAAGTTCCAACTAGAGAATATATCAAAACCATTATGTTTAATGGAACAAGAAAAACAATTTCTTGCTCATGCATGTGCATATCCTCCTAACCAAACCAAAATGGGTATGGGAGATCATCGACTAGACATGGAGTGCTACCCATTTAATCGGAAAAATTAAATAATACTTCATGCTCTTGCTTAAAAAACATGTAGTGGGTTTGTGATCATCAGAAGATGCCGGACGAAAGCCAAAATATATAGAGCTATCAATATAATCTTCAACATGTCAGGCCCTGATTATTTAATCAGTTAACGCTACCAATTTAATAATTTTCTGCCTTCAGCCCCTGATTATAATACAGAAATTAAAGTGGTCCCAATAAAAATTTGCTGCGACTTTCCTTTTTTTTTTTTTTTTTTTTTACTGTCAACTTGCGCATTAGTAAACCTGCTTAATACCCATTGCAAAAAATTAGATAAATGTCAAACGATCCAAATGCTCCAGGGATATGCACTGCTAGCAGTTCAAGCACACTTCCAACAACTAAGGCCAATCCCTTGCAAAGGAGTTCCATACAACCAGATGAATCAATGTGAGGCTGCAAGTAGCGGCCAAGTTGCCATTCTTTTCACCGGCCTCTATCTTGTTGCACTCGGTAGCGGTGGAGTCAAAGCTGCTTTGCCATCCTTGGGAGCTGACCAATTTGACGAGAAGGACCCTAAGGAGGCCTCTCAATTATCTAGTTTTTTCAACTGGTTATTGTTTAGCATCATAGTCGGAGATATAATAGGAGTCACTTTTATTGTATGGATAAGCACTAGGCAAGGCTGGGATCGGGGGCTTGGGGTGTGCACTTTAGCAATCCTTTTGGCCGTTATCTGCCTATCCTTGGGCAAGTCCTTCTACAGAAATAATGTTCCTAAAGGAAGCCCCCTCGTTCGCATTGCACAGGTAATTACAACATTCAGCTAAAAAACAAAAGGTAATAAATTAATTCATTGTTATCAGATATTTGAGGTAGTGCCTTCCGACTAGCTAGTCTTTGTCTGATAGATGAAATGAACAGATTCTTTTTGTCGAAACAATGAAGGTATTTGTGGCTGCAATCAGAAACCGAGACCTTCCAATCCCAGAGAAGACAGAAGAATTGCATGAAATTCAGGACAGACAAGCGGGGGTGCAAAATGAAATTCTTCAGAGGACAGATCAATTCAGGTATTATATATAAAACGGACATCAAGTGTGAGCCAAAAACACCGTAAGCAGCTTTCATCTTAATCTGAAGCAAATGCATTGCCAAATTCCAGGTTCTTGGACAGGGCAGCAATTCTGACAGCGACTTACGATCCATCAACATCAATCACCCCATCAGAACCTTGGAGGGTCTGCACAGTGACACAAGTTGAGGAGACAAAAATCTTAATGCGCATGTTCCCTATCATATTTAGCACAGTATTCATGAACACGTGTTTAGCCCAACTCCAAACTTTCTCAGTCCACCAAAGCACCATCATGGACACGCGTGTTTTCGGTTTTAAAGTGCCCGGCCCTTCGCTTCCAATAATCCCTTTACTAGTTCTTTTTGTTCTAATCCCCATTTATGACCGTTTATTTGTACCACTCGCTAAAAAGATCACGGGAATTCCCACTGGAGTTCGACACCTCCAGCGCATTGGAGTCGGCCTAGTACTCTCAATAATCTCAATGGCAGTTGCTGGACTTGTGGAAACTAAGCGAAAAAAGGTGGCTATTGAACACAACATGGTCGACTCTAATGAAACCTTACCAATGAGTTTTCTGTGGCTTGGATACCAATATACCATTTTTGGAGCAGCTGATATGTTCACAGTTGTTGGGCTCCTAGAATTTTTCTACGCAGAGAGCTCGGCTGGTATGAAATCATTGGGCACAGCCATCTCTTGGACCTCCTTTGCATTTGGCTACTACCTGAGCACAGCGGTGGTGGAAATAGTGAACAAAGTTAGTGGGGGATGGCTGGCTAGTAACAACTTGAATAGAGACAAGTTAAACTACTTCTATTGGCTACTAGCTGGAGTTAGCACGGTGAATTTCGGAGTTTACCTGGTTTGTGCATCTTGGTATAAATACAAGAACAAGGGGGAAATGAAACATTTAGAAACTGGCGGTGAAGATGATGCCAAGAGAAAAGTTCAAATGGTAGGAGTTAATTAGAAATGCCCAGTACTGTCACTTGATCAAAGTCAAATGATAATAAACGAATGCTAGTTTCATATGTGCTTACAAATTTCTTTCTAATGTTGTTTTTCCAATCATTAAATTGGTTGTATGATCGGTCTGTTGGGAATAAAAAACACAAATAAATAGTTCAAAATTTTTCATTCCCTTCGATGGATCTTTTTGCATCAATTAAATCGTAGAATTGTTTTTGTGAAACTTACCAGGGAGGGAGGGTTGTTGAACAGTTTAAATTCTTTTATTGGATTGTCGCAAAACACAACTTATAATACCTCCAACTTGTCCACACTAAAATTGAAGTGAAGAATTCCTTCTCAACGAATTGCACTATCTAAAAAATCCCTAAGTGCTAGTGAGGGAATTTTTGTTACTAATGGAGGAACGAATTTTTTTTAATATTTATTTACTTCTTGTTCATTGAACAATCAAGCAAGGATACCAAGTTTTCTCCAGGCAAGTGGGCAGCAACTCAATCCTACAACGATTGTTGACTAAATGATGTATACACATAATTTTCATCACAAATTAGTTGGCCTAATTGGACCACTACCTTAGCCGAGGTTGATAATTGTGGCTGGCCATTATGGTCGGCCAACACCACGCAATCCCTTTGTGTGTATATATATATATATATATATATATAGGCAATGCTAAGTCCATCCATATGGACAAGCCAAAAAATAATTATATCCTCCATAAATAATCTCTCAAATTATTTTCATCTTCATTTTATCCTTGTTTGACCAATTGGGTTTCTGATCACATTGGCAGTACATAATTGAATTAGAATCCTATTCAAAATAGGACACTATAATTTTAACTCTTGAAAATTATCATTCATCCTCTATGAATAAATTCATTTAAGTACAAGTCAAGAGTGATCTCTAGCCAGACATCATGACTATCCAAGCGTTAGAAAGTCGGTGGTTTGACTATAACCCTTGAATATTCAGTTACCATGCACTTAACTCCTTTTACCATACTTATATCTCATTTAGGTTTGGATATGGATTTATGTCAACCCAACGCTTAATCAAAAATTATGATTAAGTCCTAAATATATTAATTCTTGCACTTAACAATTTTATTCTAAAATATCGTACGAATCACATTCATACTAGTATTCTAATCTGGTCAGAGATTCTTGAATAAAATGCTTAACAATAATAGACAGATAAACTCTCCACTATGTAATCTGGAGCGGTAAATCCTTTATTGATCACACATCTATCTTCAAGTATTTCACGACATATCCAATCTCCTAGCTATAAATGCCTTATGGAAAGGAACCGAGCTTGAGAGTCAAAATATGTCGCTACATACTTAAGATAACTATGGTATTTCAAGTCCAAGCATATGTGCACGACTGATATAATATGAAACCATCACTGACATTTATTACTTATCCATGTGATGTCTCATATGCGGGTCTCCAATGAACTTGTTCCTTAAACAAGTATCCACACGTTAACTCTAAGCATCAACATGCTTATAGCTTGTACTGCTTGACCTAGTCAAGAAGTATAACATGTGCTAGTCTGTCCATATAATTAAAGTCCTCTATATTTAGGTATTAATACATTTACATACAATAGAAATCTCACATCATGAACTCTTCATGATTTCCTTTGTACTGTATTAATATACCAAGGACTTCATTAATTGATTTAATAATAAATTAAATAGGTATTAATACATAAAACCACCAATTAATGAATAAATGCCATTAATATATTATTACATACACATAATTATCGCAAATTTGCTCTAGGGCATACATCTATAACTAACAATCTTCCACTTGTATTAGAGCCAGTCATTCTCAAGCCCATAGCATTTATATGGAAGTCAAACTTTTGCTGTGACAATGGCTTAGTGAGTGGATCAACCATATTTTGATTTGTGGGGATTCTCTCAATCTTTACATCTTGTTTACCAATAATTTCTCTAATCAAATGGTAGTGCTTTAGGACATGTTTGGATCACTGATGAGACCTAGGTTCCTTTGCTTCGGTATAGCTCCATTGTTATCATAATACAATGGTCTTGGATCAACAATGCTAGGAACCACACCAAGTTTAGTAATGAACTTCTTGATCCAAATTGCTTCTTTCGTTGCATTGGAGGCTGCTATGTACTCGGCCTCTGTGGTGGAGTCTGCTGTCGTTTCCTGTTTTGAGCTTTTCCAGCTCACAGCTCCTCTTCTCATTATAAACACATAACCATACTAAGACATACAATCAGCCTTATCATATTGAATGCTAACATCTGCATACCCGCTTACCTGCAAGTCTCCCTCTCCATAAACCAAGAACATATCCTTAGTCCTTCTCAAGTACTTAAGAATGTTCTTGATAGTTGCCTAATATTTCTTTCCATAATTGGATTGGAATCTGCTCGTGAGAATCAAAGCATATGCAACATCAGGCCTTGTACATAACATAGCATACATGATAAATCTAATGGCAGAGGCATATGGGATTCTACTCTTGCGTTCCCTCATCTCATGTGTTGTATGACATAAAGATTTAGAATGGTTTTTTCCATGTGACATAGGAATAAATCCTTTCTTTGAGAGATCCATGCTAAACCTCTTTAGCATTTTATCTGTGTATGTAGATTATGAAAGACCTATCAACCTTCTATATCTATCTCTATAGATTTTAATCCCTAGGATATAGGTTGCTTCTCCAAGGTCTTTTATGGAGAAATGCTTGGATAGCCAAATCTTTATAGACTGAAGAACTCAGACATCATTTCCCATAAGAAGTATGTCATCCACATACAGTGTTAGGAAAACAACTACACCCCCACTAACCCTTTTGTACACACATAGTTCATTAGGATTTTTTGAGAAACCAAACTCTTTGATTATCTCATCAAACCTGATGTTCCAACTCCTAGATGCTTGATTTAATCCAAAAATGGATCTTTGAAGCTTGCATACTTTATTGCTATTTATGGATATGAACTCTTCAGGTTGTGTCATATACACCTCCTCAATTAGATTTCCATTAAGGAAAGATGTTTTCACATCCATTTGCCAAATCTCATAATCATAATGAGCAGCTATAACAAGAAGTATCCTAATGGATTTAAGCATTGCTACTAGAGAAAAGGTTTCATCAAAATCAATTCCTTGTTTTTAACGATATCCTTTTGCTACCAAGCGTGCTTTATAGGTAACCACATTGCCATCCATGTCGGTTTTCTTTTTAAAAACACATTTACACCCTATAGGCTTAATACCTTCAGGTGGGTCAACCAAAGTCCATACTTGGTTTTCCTCCAGGGAATCCATTTTGGATTTCATAGCCTTAAGCCATAATTCATATTCTGAACTCTTCAGAACTTCCTCATAAATCGTAGGCTCATTATGTTCTATTAGGTGTACATGCTTTTCTGTATTAATGAGTAAATTATATCCCATTGGAACAGAACATATCCTAGTAGAATGTCTAGGTATTTGTGTGTTAAGAGCCACCTCATCAATATGAGTTATGGGCTCTGGATCAGTTGATTGATCAGCCTCTATTTGTGGTTCTTGAACTTTATCAAGTTCAATCTTACTTCTACTGTTTTCTTTTAGTAGAAACTCTTTCTCCAAGGAGATAGCATGCTTTGAAACAAATACCTTTTGTTCCAAAGGATGATAGAAGTAATAACCCATTGTTTTCTTTGGGTATCCCACAAAATAGCACTTATCAAATTTGGCCTCAAATTTATCTGATAAAATCTTTTTCACATAAGTAGGACATCCCCATACCTTAATATGTGAAAGAGCAGGTTTCTTGTTATACCATACCTCATATGGTGTAACATCAACTGATTTAGATGGTACTCTGTTTAATACATAAACAACAGTTTCCAATGCATAACCCCAAAAGGATTAAGACAATTCTACAATACTCATCATGGATCGAACCATGTCTAGCAAAGTTCGATTTCTCCTTTCAGATACACCATTATGTTGAGGCGTATGAGGAGGAGTCCATTGAGATAATATTTCATTATCTTTTAGATAGCCTTGAAACTCTTGGCTTAAGTATTCACTACCTCAATCAGATCTAAGTGTCTTAATACTCTTTCCAAGTTGTTTCTCAACTTCAGTTCTGAATTCTTTGAACTTTTCAAACGCTTCAAATTTATACTTCATCAAGTACAAATACCCATACCTAAAAAAATCATCGATAAAGGTATTGAAGTATAAGAAACCTCCACATGCATGTGCAGTCATAGGACCACATACATTATTATGTATAAGTTCTAAAATTTCACTAGCATGTTGACCTTTACCACCAAATGGCATTTTTTTCATTTTGCCCAATAAACAAGATTCATATGTATCATATGATTCATAATAAAATGATCCCAAGTTATCAAACTTGTGTAACTTACTCATGCTTCTCATTTATATGACCTAAATGAAAATGCCATAAGAATAAAGGATTAAGGCTATTCATTTTAGGTCTCTTGATATTTATGTTATAAAGTAACTTATTATTTTCTAGAACATATATTCCATTGTTATTAATTCCAGAATAGTAGAATATACCATCCAAAGAAAGTTGACAACCAATACTGTTATTAGTAGCAATATCAAAATCTTGTTCAACAAGACAAGAAATAAAAATAATGTTTCTAGAAAGAGAAGGAATATAATAACAATTATTAAGTTCAAATGCTAATCTAGAAGGTAAAGTCAAATAATATGTTCCTACAGCTAATGCTACAACTCTTGCACCATTGGCCACACCAACAATCACATCATCTTTACTTAACCTTCTAATGCTCTTTAGACCCTGCATATCACAACATATGTGTGAGCCACCACCGGTATCAAATACCCAATCTTGGTTGTTAACAGTAGTATTGGTATAAACTTTAATAATATAAATACCTGAAGTTGAAGCACCATTTTTCTTCTCCTTCTTCAGAGACTCTAAGAAAATATGACAGTTCCTTTTTCAGTGACCATTTTTGCCACAGTGGAAACAATTTCCTTTGGAGTTAGTCTCTTTGGCAGCAATTTGCTTACCTTTCTTCTTTATCCCACCTATTGCCTTATTTGGCTGCTTCTTCTTTTGTATCTTGCCTTTCTGTTTGGAAGGCTTAGAAGAATGCACCAGCATCACAGCTTTGTGATTCTTTTTGATTGAATCCTCAGCTATTTTGAGCATCTTTATGAATTGTAGTGGACAAATTGCTCATCTGATAATTAAGCACAAATTGTGCATAAGAATCATGCAAACTCTGTAGAATTAAGTCTATACTTAATTCATGTTCCATTACAAAACCTAAAGTTGCAAGGCACTCAATATAGCCATTCATTTTCAGCCCATATTGTGCAGCTGAAGCTCCTTCTACCATCTTGCTTCTAAACAAAGCTTTGGATATCTCATATCGCTCGTTTCTTCTTTGTTCATCAAAAAGCTCTTTTAGATGATGCAGAACGGTACAAGAATATTTATGAATCTTTAGCCAGAGTAGAATGTTGACATGAATTTGATTCATATGATGTTTTAGAAAAAAATAACTAAGTACAACAATGAATTTATTTAGAGCTTAATCATAAGTTCTGATTAAGTATTGAGTTGATATAAGTCCATACTCAAACCTAAATGAGACAAAATGAGTAAAAGGAGTTAAGTATATGGTAACTGGATATTAAAGGGTTATAGTCAAACCACTAACTTTTTGATACTTGGGTAGTCATAATGTCTTGCTAGAGACCAATCTTAACTTGTGCATAAATGAATTTATTTATAATATGAATAATAATTTTAAGGAGTTAAAATTATATAATTATATTTGGAATACAATTCTAATTCACATAGTACTGTCAATGTGATCAGAACCCCAATGGCTCACACACTTACAGAATTGAGGTTTATGATTAAAAGCACAAGCAAATAATTTATAGAAATTATTTTATGAAGGAAATAATATTCGGTTAAATCTATTTTGAAGGACTTAATTAACAATTTTCATCCGATCAAAGATTGATTAAAAGAACCACTTGTGGGTTCTAACAACCCTCAAGGACTTATCGGCCTTAGGTGGGTTCCAACGACCCAAGTAGCTCCTTCTCCCGAAGAGAAATAAAGCATGAAAATATATCAGGATCTTTTCTTTTTTTCTTTTTTTAACCCTTAGAAACTCATCAGTAAGGAGAAAAGCTAGAACTCTCGCGAGAGAGGTGACCAGGGGTGATCGTTATCTTCCCTTAGCGTAAATAGATACCCTTACCCACAGTCTCTGCACAAACTAGTAGCCTTAGGTTTCTCCAGTTCCTCCTAAACTAGGGTGGCGACTCCAAAGAAGGATCTCAGTGGGATCTTTCAACTCGGGCTTCTGTCGAACATGACAATAGTTATAAAATATTCATAATAATTTTTTCACTTTAAAAACTTGCTTCCTCTAATGTAATGTCAAAGTAGCACTTAACAAGTAAAATGCTCCTCGAAGAGGGTCTGATTCCTCCATTGCCAAAAGAACTAGCACGAAATCCCAAAGAGGGTTGCCCAATCGTGCCCAAGAACTTGAGGATTGCAAAGAAGGTTGTGACGGAGCCAATCCCGAAGCGGTTGAGTGAAAAATTCGTCGGGAACATGGAAAGCAGTCCACACTTGGCGAGCTTTAGGGCAGTCGCGAACAACGTGCAACGAGGATTCCTCCCTGTGGCAGTGATAACAAGCTCCATCCGACGTGCAATGCATACGGACCCGATGCTGATTCGTGAGGAGCCGGTTGTGGCCCAGCAGCCAGATAAAGGAGCGAATGCGAGATGGACCGGACCACTTCCAGATAAGCTTCCAAATAGGGTGGTCCGCCAGGTCCGCATGGCCCATGCTCATGGTATAGGCAGAAGTGACCGTGAAATGCCCAGAGTCTGAGGGGCCCCATATCAACTTATCCGGCCCAAGAGTAGTCGTAGGAGGAAGCATGCCGGCAATTAATCTACAAATCACCGTTGGGAGATAGGATTGGAATAACTCCCAATGCCAATTATCGTTTGTGGTAATAAACTGCCGTACCGTGAGGTTGCGAAGGGAGTCGGGAAGTGGCCTAACGACGTGGGAGAGAAGGGGACCAGCACCCGAAATCCAGGGGTCTAACCAAAACCGAGTGCGAGCACCATCGCCTATCATCCACTGTAAACCCTGTTGAACCAGGTGCCAAGTAGACTTAATACCCCTCCAGACCATGGAGCCACCAGGAGCATCCAAGGAGGTGGGGATATGAGTGGTGTCCACGTTATACTTAGTAGCAAGAATGGTAACTCATAAAGAGGCAGGTTTAGTGAGCAACGTCCAACCTAACTTAACGAGGAAGGCATCATTCGTTTCACAGAGTCTCCTAATGCCAAGGCCCCCGAGCTCCTAAGGTTTGCAGATTTCCTCCCAATTGACCAGATGGACCCGTCGTTGGCCATTGGTCGAGCCCCAAAGAAACTGGCGCAATAATATTTCTAGATCGTCAGAAAGTTTGCAAGGCAAACGGACCGTCTGCATAGTATAAGTAGGGATAGCTGCGATAACAGACTGGGCGAGGGTAACCCGGCCGGCCAGTGACAAAAGACTGGCCGTCCAACCCGAGAGACGGCTGTGAACCTTATCAAGAATGTGTTGGTAGGTATCACGATGAACCCGTTCGTGCAGAAGAGGGACACCGAGATGCCGTCCCAGGTCGTTAGTCTGCTTGAACCCGAGGGCACCAGTTAAGCTGTGAGTCCGGGAAG
This sequence comes from Erythroxylum ulei, assembly GCA_027564395.1. Lineage (NCBI taxonomy): Eukaryota > Viridiplantae > Streptophyta > Magnoliopsida > Malpighiales > Erythroxylaceae > Erythroxylum > Erythroxylum ulei. The sequence goes on along the minus strand of JANITX010011430.1, from coordinate 7,595 downwards.
GATGTACATTCTTGGAGACGAAGCAGCGAGATTTATTGTGACTGATGCGTTGTCCCGACACGGAACAGAAGTTCTGTAATACCATCCGTATGGTGGTCACTTGATCCATCGAGGCTTCCGAGAAAAGAATGAGATCATCCGCAAAGAAGAGGTGGGACAAAGGGGGGCCCTGGCGACTGAGCCAAATTGGCTTCCAGCTGCCCTGGGACACCGCATGCGAAATGGAATGACCAAGGCGTTCCATACAGAGGACGAAGAGGTAGGGGGAGATGGGGTCGCCCTGACGAAGACCGCGGGAGGTATAAAATGCATCTCCGAGTTCCCCATTCCAATTAACTTGTAGGGAAACACTGGTCACGCATTTCATGATGAGCGAAATGAGCGAATCCGGAAGGCCAACATCAACGAGGGTGTCCTGAAGGAAGGCCCATGATAATCGATCATACACTTTTTCGAGATCCACTTTTAACGCCATGAACCCTTTATGACCAGACTTCTTGCGCATAGAATGGATGACCTCTTGAGTGATAATGATATTATTAGTGATGAGGCGGCCAGGGACAAAGCTACATTGGGTCGAGGCGATGAGGTCATTAAGGTACGGTTGGAGACGATGAACGATGACCTTGGTAAGGGCTTTATAAAGAACCGAACAAAGAGCAATAGGACGAAACTGCATAATTGTGCTGGGAGACGGCACCTTGGGTATAAGGACCATGATAGTGTGATTGAGGTCCCGGTCCCAAAACTCGTGCCGAAAAATGCGTTGGATAAGAAGGGTTAGCGACGGTCCTACAACGTCCCACTAAGACTGGTAGAAGAGAGCGGTGAACCCGTTCACCCCTGGGGCCTTGTTGGGGTCCATGCTGAAAACAGCGGTCTTGACTTCAGTAGGACTGGGAGTACGGCTCAGGTCCACTGTCGCTTGCCGAGGTAAAGGAGGGTACCGATCGGCAAGCGGCCAGGTGTTAGGGAAAGTGGGTTTAGCCCGATAGAGATTCTCTAGGTATTGTTGCGCTAGGTCGTGCAAAGTGGACGAGTCTGACAGAATATTACCATTCTTGTCTTGCAAAGAAAAGACCCATTCGTGCCGGTGGCGGTACTCTCCGCCAGGCGGTTAGATGGCATCATCGGGAGCTTCCTACTGGGCCTCCACCTCGGCACGTGCGTTCTATCGGCTGGCGCAAACCTCCCATGAGTTGGATCAAGCTCAACACTGACGGCGCCTCCAAGCGATCTTCCTTGACCGCCACAGCAAAGGGCATTTTACGAGACAGTGAAGGACTATAGAGGGGTGGCTTCTCGCATCATATTGGCTGGTGCTCTCCCATGGCGGTGGAACTCTGGAGCGTGTATACTGGCCTGGAATTTGGGACATTGAACTTGAGGTCGATTCTAAGGCCGTATCCGATTTCCTCTCCTCTGCTGACCAGCGATCCCGGTTGCTAAATCCTTTTGTCCGACGTATTCATGAGTTGTTCACCAGGAACTGGACTGTTGTTCATCGACATGTGTGTCGAGAGAGCAACAGATGTGCTGATTGGCTCGCCAACTATGCCAGTCATTTTGTTGTAGGTGTTACTTATTTCACTACCACACCCGTTGGGTGCCACCTAGTCCTCCTGGAGGATTTGTTGGGAATTTGTTTCCCTCGACTTACTGTGTAACTGTACTGTTCACCTTCCAAAAAAAAAAAAGTAGCACTTCACAAAGCAAATTTTCGGTCATTCATAAAAAATGGATAATTCTGGAGGACTTGTAGCGCCCCCTTACCGCAGAGTACACACCGAAACGCCCGAAGGTCATTCTGGTACATATCCTACGATAAGAGCAGCTACGTTCGATCACTACATTCACTTCATATGGCATCATAACATTATTCACTTGCAAAGCATCACAAAAAATCACAATATTTTTAAAACCAACTTTTCCTCATTTCAATTCTCAAAACCAAAGGTCTACATTGTATCTTTTAACCTTAATTACATGTACATTAACAAAACTTAGTACAAAAGAACTATATGAAATGGGAAAATATATATATCTTCTAGCTAAGCCGTCCAAAAATCTCAGCTAACCGACCTTTGAGCCATGATTTCTCTTGCCAAAACACAATCTACACGGCTGGTAGAGCCTCTCAGTAGCTAGAGTCGTCTCTTGGTCCTAAAAAGACAACGTTGCAATTTTGATGAGTTTTGCAAACTCAATGAGGTAACCATCATCGATGGTTCACTCAGTTCATGCATCACATCAATACACGTAGCATAATATTCATCTCATTGCATGTTTATAATATCACATATCCCACGTTCAGAATAATCATATTGTTCATACCAAGCACACATAACAAATATAATTGCAATGCACGTGAGACTCACTTTCATTTATTATTATCGTTATGACCGAGTGCCTCTTTATTCGCTCCTATCCCTTATTAGATACCGAGTCATAGCATATAACGTCCCATATCTCTTAGTGGATACCGGGTACAGTCTCACTGAGCCCGATGCTCTAATCACATTCTGAGCTTTAAGCTCTTTATCCTGGCGATTCCGGTCATAATTTCCTTTATCTTACATGCATTCATGTGATGAATGTTTCTCATAACATAATCTCAATCAATCACATGGATGCACATTTACATTTTGGCATTATTTTGCATTCATATGCATATCCACCATTTTCACATTTTGAATCACTTATTTTGTCATGTTCACATACAAGGAGCACTTCAATAATTCATTCATACATCAGAATCACCGGACCTCCATTTTTCGGAATAAGCACAATCAAGTCGCATCAATGTCATCATTCAAAACATACTCTAAAGCAAATAATTAATTGAGTGAGACCGTCTAGGTTACTCACAAGTTGCTTCCGAAGCTAATTCCTGGAAGATCCTGTAACGTCTAGAGGTTGACGTTCCAATTGCTCCTCTAAAACAAATAGCATACACATATATATTACAATTTGCACATCACAAAAGTTTAATAATGCACATGAATGAAATGAAATATGTACAATGCATGTTCATAATAATCCCGGGAAATTTCCATCTGAAACTTAAACATTTTAGAGACTGAATTGGATTCCAATTTCTTCGTACCATCAGTAGCCCCATGTCTCTAGTTTACCACAAAACAAAAATCATCTCATTTGGATCAGTAGAACTCCAGGAATCATCAAAATACTAAAATATGTTCAGTGGAATAACACCAGTTTATATCTTTTAAGAGTACACTCACTGTACCCGTCCCACTCTTTTCACTTAATATTCCTCCATTAATTTCAGAAAGCAATGATTCTTGGAGGAGATATAGATCAATGTCTTACGAATCTAATGGTTCAAGAACCAAGTTAATTGGATGTCTAGAGAAGAAGTTATGGCCAAAAGGATCTAACATGTTCATCTCTTTACTCGTATTGTATATACTTTGGTACGATTGCCATAACTCTCCTTACAGATGTCGGATTGACTTTGTTTTTAAACTATTAGAAAGAGGACTTCTAGATCTACAACTTTCATGAAGACCTCAAAGGCCAATTCTATCGTCTAATTTTTGTATCGTCTCACTTTTTCATCGTCTACTTTTCTTCCGTCTGCTTTTCTTCCGTCTACTTTCTATCATCTGCTTTTCTTCCATCTACTTTCTATCATCTGCTTTTCTTCCGTCTACTTTCTATCGTCTGCTTTTCTTCCGTCTACTTTCTATCGTCTACTTTTCTTCTCAGAATGTATCCACTTATAAGAATCATAACTTTTGACTCCGATGTCCAAAGTTTTCATACTATATACCGTTGGAAAGATAAAAGAAAGATCTACAACTTTTATGAAGAAACCTTTGCCAAAATATATTTATATCTTTCCAAAAATTGCCCCTAAAGTTTGACGACGAACTTTTCATTCATACACCAATGTACTGCACCAAACTCTTAACTTCATGACATTTTAAGACTCATAGAGACAGAACTGAAGTTCGATGTCTTCATAAGAAATGTAGTCATACGTTCCTAGTTTACTCCGAATGAATAATCACCTCGTTTGGATCACTAGAGAAAAAAATTATGGCTAACAGACCGAAGTACACTCAGTGAACATTTTTTCAGATTTTCAACCTTTCAATATTTTACGACACCCCAAATATTCATGATCTTTCAAAACTCTAAATTTACACATAACCAGATTTTTCATCCCCTAACAACACAGTATGTATGAACAAACACATAAATGCCATTTTTCATGCAGATGGAAGTAACTTACCTGCTGAAAACTCTGAACTCTTCAAGCCTTAAACTCCACACAATTTGTGCACTTCACAGAGTATAATGACCAGCTTCTGGTTTTTCTTAGGGTAGAGGACACACATAACAAAGTGGGTTGGGTGAAAGAAAGAGAAAGTATAGAAATATCTTCGGAGGCATTTTATGGAAAACTCTGTGTTTCAAAAGAAAGTATGAAGAAAATGATAATGAAGAAAGGACATAGACATGACTTAACATGTCAACTCACAAGGAATAGTAACCTACTTCTATCAAGAGTACAAAAGCCTAAGTGACACTTGTCACTTTCTTAATGAGTAAACTCCAACTTAGTTTCTTTTGAAACTAACTCCATTTAGCTCTCCTATTTCCAATCCAACTATCATCTTTACAATCCAACAATCTCCAAATCTTCATTTAATTTCTTTTTCCTATTTTCTATAATTTTCAAAATTTATTCCTAAATTCACCAAAATTAAAAAATAGTACAATTCCACTAACCCATAAACTTCCAATGTACAAATATTCAAAATTCTCAAATTTTTACAAATCAATTCAATTATACCCGAAATTATTCATGAATGCATGTACAATTATTTTCATATGCAACAACCATGTATAAGTATATAGCAATTTATGCATGAACATGAAAAATGTTTCTCCAACTATTATTAATCACTCACAATTACCACTCTAACCCTTTCACAAGTGATGGGATGTTACAGGACTTCATCAATACGATCAAGATGTTGTCCAACATCATGTCCTACCATCATATTTTCTCTAACCAAGTCTCTAAACACTGCACGTCTGCACGTCTGTATCTACCCATCTGGACAACATAAAAACCATCAAAGAAATTAATTGTATGAGCATTAAACAGTAGCATTAAGAACATATCTCATGCTTATCCATTCCGAACAAATCAGAAAAAACAAAATAAATGCTCATAAACACCAAGGATCAAACAAATCAATCCTTATTAATTAATTTCTTTTAATTAATGGTTTAAATATCATACAAACTCCCACTGACCAAATCCGACCCCAACCCCTTTAGAAAATGGGATATATATTTATCAAAAATTTTCAAAATTTTTTCGAAATTAAAACAATATATATAAATATATATATATATAAATATATATATATTTATACATTTTTCACGTCAATAATTAATAATAAATATTTTTAAGTCCAGAAAAATATTTTAAATCTATTGAAAATTTTTCCTTCACAAAATATAACGAACTATAAAAAAATTTCAGAAAAACACCATCTGTGGGGGCCGCACGTGGCCCCACGTGCCACCATCGCGACTGGAGTTCTTTCTAGTCTTTCCAGCACAATCAGCAGCAACTGACTGGGAGCATCACGTGCCAGGCTGACGCTCGTGTATTACACGCGCCACCTCATAGAGGTCTGATGGCGATGTGGTTGACATGGTTCGTCTTGCAATTGATTTTATTTAAATTTTGGTTTTTTTTTCTCTACTCCAGTTTTCAATTTTGCCAATACTAATGTCTCCTTTTCCTTTTTATTTAATCTTCTTTTCTTGTCCTTTTATTTTCCTACTTTTCAAAACAAAAACCCCTTTTATTTTCATTTTTTATCTAGCCTATTCGAATTATTGGATAGTCTTGGTCATTTCATGCGTAGTCAAACCCGTGAGCTTCTTTAATTAGATTTTCATGCCTTGCTTGTTTGTTTAAGAGACCTTGATTAAATAATAGTCTTGATTTACTTCTTTATTTGTTTATTAGTTAAAAGCATCCCTTCTTTGGTTAAGATAGTTTTGATTTCTCATTAATCTTGGTTGCATATATTTTGGCATTCTTGCATGGGACTTAATTTTTAGAACCCATAGATTACTAAGAGCTAAAATTGAGTCCTTTTCTTTTCATTATTTAAGCATACTTGGTGTAGAGAAATGTTTTGATTATTTGCTTTATCTTGCATTTAGAGAATAATCTTGATGCATAAATTCATTTTTCATAGAAGCCATGATTCCTTAATTTGTGTAGAAAAGACTTGTTTGCTTGGAAGTCATGGAACTTGAATTTCCCATTGGTTGATCCTTAATCACACACACCCCCACACACGAACACCCACCCACCATTATTGGACAATCCTTAACTTACAATGATTAAAATCGCTAGGTATTTAACGGTGAAAGGTCTTGCAATTGATTTTATTTAAATTTTGGTTTTCTTTTTCTTTACTCCAGTTTTCAATTTTGCCAATACTTATGTCTCCTTTTCCTTTTTATTTAATCTTCTTTTCTTGTCCTTTTATTTTCCTACTTTTCAAAACAAAAACCGCATTTATTTTCATTTTTTTATCTAGCCTATTGGAATTATTGGATAGTCTTGGTCATTGCATGCGTAGTCAACCTCGTGAGCTTCTTTAATTAGATTTTCATACCTTGCTTGTTTGTTTAAGAGTCCTTGATTAAGTAAAAGTCTTGATTATTTCTTTATTTGTTTATTAGTTAAAAGCATCCTTTATTTGGTCAAGATAGTTTTGATTTCTCATTAATCTTGGTTGCATATATTTTGGCATTCGTGTATGGGACTTAATTTTTGGAACCAATAGATTACTACGAGCTAAAATTGAGTCCTTTTCTTCCTCATCATTCAAGCATACTTGGTGTAGAGAAATATTTTGATTATTTGCTTTATCTTACATTTAGAGAATAATCTTGACACCCTTCCTTTCCTTGCAAAAATTCATGTTTCTTAGAAAGCCATGATTCCTTAATTTGTGTAGAAAGGACTTGTTTGCTTGGAAGTCATGGGACTTGAGTTTCCTGTTCGTGAAGTGAGTATTAAATCGGTAAAAACCGAGTCGTATCCACAGGGATTATGAGAAAATTCAATTCTACGCTAGCTAACGGCATTTGAAGTCGGGTTGGATGAAATTTTAGAAAATTAAAATTAATGTAAATATTTTTTTTCTTTTTTTAACAAAATTAACTTAAAAATAAATTTCTAAACAACTACCAAATTCAATGCGACCAAAATAACTATGAATATGAAAAATTTGTGCAGTAACTAATTAAGAAAAGATTGCAACAATTTGCTAATTAAAAGTTTTAACGACAAAAAGGAATAACTTTCTCTTAGGGAATGATATTTTTGTCAACCTTAATATTGAATTAGCTATTCTCCACAACTGAAATATACTGCCCTTGTAGGTGAATTTTAAGAGTAATTAATCCCCTTTTCCCATAGATGAATTAATTTATCCACTCTAGACATCACTTAGTAATCCCTTACTTAAGTTTTTCCTAGAGTTTCTTAAGTTCCAAAACTTCAATTTTCACCTCCTAAGTTT
>JANITX010011388.1:0-10029 GCA_027564395.1 Erythroxylum ulei | reverse complement strand
AAATAATTTAATTAATTTTCTATATTATTTATTATTAAATTATTTCAATAATAAAAATTACATTACCAACCAAACAGATGACTGCAATAAGGCTACCCTGTGAAATCCAACTTGAGTGCCTAGAACGAACTCCTGAGGCCGCAAACAATCAAATCGTAGAATTTATGGACACAATTATACTTTGTAAGTTATTCTATGTATCAACAACTATAATTTTAAAAGATATATATTCATATATGACTTCACTTGAAACTAGTTGACTTTGTAAAAACCTATAAAATAATAGTCTGTCGATTGAAACCTAGCAGGAGTACATAACATCATCAACCGGTCCTTTGAACACCTTGGCAGCATCATTACAATCCCAAAACAATTGTGAATTTTGTGATCTGTACGCAGATCAGCAATTCATGGATTCAACCAACTTCATCTCATTGAATTTCCACATGTTCTGCTAGTGGCTCATCGCAAGAAATATCAGCTCCCCACAATGTAACAATGCTACTTAATACTAACGTGACCCGTGGTAAAATAAGATTAACACTACAAATCAAGACAGCCAAAACGATTTGCTAGTAGTATACTGAACTATTCTTGCTGTGGTAATAGCACGAAACTATCAATTTTTTGTGACTTCTTCCGGTAATGTTCTCAAGTAAGATAATCAACCCTCAACATCTGCAGAGAAGCTCCATCCAAGAACAAGAACCTTGGAAACCCACCCTCAAGAATCTAGCAGATATTTTGTCGTGGTTTTAGTAGAGACAAATGGAAAGGGGTGGCATCCAGGCCACAACAACAATATTGCAGAATGCCTGAGCTCTGACCCAAATTCATCGCTTAAGATCATCAGACATTGCAGAAGGAATGCAGTGTGTTGTTAGAATATCTACAGTTGCTGCTTTGGCATTTTTTGTCTGGAGAACCACAATCTATATAAATGAAAAGATGAAAATATCAGGGTGGTAAGACACAAATAAGAATATAAATATATATATATATGTATATATGTATGTATGTATAAAGTGAGAGAAAACCTGTTCATATTCTAGATCAAATTTCAAAAACTCATCATCACAGCTCTCCACCATGTTGGCTAAGCTCCTTAAATTGTTTACAGGCTTACCATTGAAAGCAAGGACCTGTATACAATCATAAAAAAAACAATATTCAATAGTATGCTACATCAATACTGAAATTATCACTAGTTACAGACATCGGGTCAACCACCTGAGTGTTGACAATGTCCTCATACCCAATATTCACGTCCGCAACAAGCACCTTCAAGAAATCCTCCAGTAAGATAATAGTTTGGAAGCACAGATCAGTAAAATGAATAATAGCAAATAAAGGGGGGAGACCTGAGAAACCACGACAAGCTGTTCATTGGGTGATCGTGGCATTGAATGCAGAAGTTTATCCAGAAGCTTGACAGGAGCTTCGTACTCGTAATCTTTGCCATACTTCACAAATGTACACAAAAATATTGTAACAATGTAACACATACCATCCGAATTTTCAGCAATGACAAGTATTAGCTTAAAATTCCAGAGTTTTATGAAAATCAGGTACAAGAACTAAATTAGCTAAGTAGGTAAAACAGAGTCCGGAGATTTCATTTCTCAATAAGGGCATGGAAATAAGAAAATGCAATTGCAAAGAATTAAAAATTTAATTCTTAGTTCTTATATTCAATACTAGGCATTTTGCTGAAACAAACAATTCTCTCCCATGTGTTAACAGTAGCAGTATTCTACCGTTGTTTCCATAGTTCTTATATTCCAGAGCATGAAGCCAACAAATGTATAGTAGAAATGCAGCTACAGACATGTAAGTCACAATCATCTGTACTTCACAGTATAAAACATTCCAATCACAACTAAATTATTTCAGCATCATCAAGCAAATTTCATTTACGAAAAGTGATCATTCTCAACTTCAAGGCAATAATTCACACATTTTGACACTAAAAATAAATGACATACAGAAACAGATAATATAACTGAATCACACACCTCAGAACGCAGGTAGGGAACTGAGACTGTTGTGAAGACAAATCCAGCAATAATATAATAAGAAGGTGGTCTGCCCCTCACATGAGGTGGAATGAGCCTTTTGTGAGTTGAAAGTTTGATATCAAAAGTTAAAGACTCAGAATCACGGAGAACTTGAACAGCTGCACTATCTCCTGTATACTTTTGGGAGATAAGGTAGCTGAAACCTATGCGCTCTCCATGACGAAAGGGAACTGAAAATCAAGAAAATAGAGCAAGCATCATGAAGTTCAAAATATCTGGTAATGCCAATAATCTCCATCAAGCAAATTAAACAAGCATTCATGCCAATGTGCAACTGAAAAGTATCAATAATCAGATGTATGCCATGACATAAAAAGAAACTAACCAGTTCCATCATTAGCAATATTCACCCCATCAAAGCTGAGAATAATGTCTGAGGGCTTCAAGACTTCGGATTCTGAAGCAGTGGGATCAATTCTTCTGATACGAACACCTTTCTGATCAGGCTTCATACCCATTGCTATTCGCAAGTCTGGATTTTCCATTTTCTGCCATTCAATCCCAAGAAATGGGAATCCTAGCATGTACAATGTGATCATCAGATTTAATCAATAGTCATCTGGATATAACGTTACTCGGTTAAACCACTTGCAATTTATTTACAAGTGTTCATGTTGTGTTACACAGACCACATCGATAGATAGTAAGCAAGCAGACTAGTTACCTGTATATGCTCCATTTTTCTCATAATCTTGGATGAAGTGCAGAATAACCGGTGTGGGTATGACATACCCGATATTTTCAACATCTTCATGTTTAAGAGACTGGAATGCAATGCCCACACATTTGCCTCTATCATTAAAGGCTGGACCACCAGAGTTTCCCGAGTTTATAGCAGCATCTATCTGCAGATATAAGAAAAGGTTCATATAAAAAGCTGCATAATGCATCCACCATAAAAACACTAGGTAGCATTTCGTTATTTTGTAGAATGTCATCAATAGACTAACCAAGGATATAATGGAATATAAAATACCAATAAGCAGTACATAAGTTGACCCATTTAATTATAAGTAAACCAATAAAAAGAATGTGTGTGTTACAAATTTCATCCAACTATTTATGTATAGGGAATGAATGACGTACTATAATAGTAATTACATCCCATATAATATTATATTGTACCAAATAAAAGCAAAGAGTTACAAGAATATAACCTGCAAACCTAGAAGCTCTGTTGAACCATGAACATAGGACAAAATCTCTATACGTGACACAACACCACTTGTGACAGAAATTGTGTCCCCTCCAATTGGGTAACCAACAACAGTAACAGCATCTTGAAGTGAAGGCAGATCCCCAAACTCAACAGGTGAGGCCCCCTCCCAAAACTCATCATCATTAACTGTTAGCATGGCTGCAAATTATAGAAAGCAAAATTTCGTTAAACATAAACTTCCATTTCCGAATCCGCACATCAGGACAAGGTAACAAAACTTCCACCATATAATACACACCGGATGATCTGCTTATCATACACATCTAAGCTACATTACGAGAGTTATTCTTACATCTCTTAGTATAGATACACTCATTGGTTATTCCGGATCCCTTACTCTGATATAATTCCCACCAGATTACTTTACCATTAAAAGGATTCATCTTATCTTACATCTGCCTTCTTTGTATTCTTTCCTCTGTACTTCACTTTTTCTGGCGGTTGGCTGTTGAGATTTGTTGAAATTCGTTTCATTCTGGATTTCAGTGTTATTGCATATTTTCACATAAAACAAATGTTGCAAATTGAGCAGCAGCACAATTCAAAATCTGATTGATATCTCAGTCCCACGAGAAACAATCAGAATCAGAATATGCTGCAGCTTATGCTAAAGAATATTAAGTAGTGTCTACGTAATTTGAACACAACATAATTCTTTGCCCAGCTGTTGTCCCTCAAGTTACTTCGCATTGGCTCTTCATTCATTATGAAACCCAATTTAAATTTTGTGACTTCAACTAGTGAAATCCGCTTAACCAAAACTTCTAGCACAATCACAACCAGTCTTACAATAAAGTAAAAATCCAAACCAACCAATGCTGATATCAGAAAGAACCAGGTATTGAAAAAAGTAGCTTTTACCAGTCAACTAATAAAACTCCAAAACTACCATCAACAAAATATCTCAAACTGGGTACCAACAACATCAAGTTGTGAACTTCCTTCGCAACACAATTTATATAAACAAATTAAGGATCATTACCAATATCACATTCAGTCCCAATAGCAAGCACAGTAGCCAAATACTTAGTATCAGACCCACGCTTCTTGACCTTAACCTGAGTAAAATGCTCCACAGAATGTGCATTAGTCAAAACCCTTTTGCCTCCAATAACAAACCCGCTACTACTCGAGCTGTACTGCCTCTTTCTCTGCCATGGAAGCGAGAAATTGGGCTCCGTGTGAACGCAGAACACCTTGACCACGGAGTCCATCGCTGGAACCACCCTGGCAGCGCCCTCCGATGATGGTCCTTCGGCGAGCACCTCGCCACCATTCATCAACGGAGGAGGCTTCTCGGGTTTGTCGGGGCTGTACCTGGACCGCTTTTTGGGGCGGCCCCGGCGACGGTGATGGTTGTCAGTGGCGGGCGTAGTGGGATTGATGATTTCAACATTGGTGACGGAGAAAACGTCGTCTTCAAAGGAGGCGACGGAGTGATCTAGGGTTTGCGTTGGGGTTTTGGGCTTGCGACCTCGTTTCTTTCCCATTGAGGATTTTGTCTGTACAATTACAAATTTGGGAATGGAAACGAAATGAAATGGTTGATGGGTCAGGGTTTACAGGTTTCAGAAGATGAAAGATGGGCTACAGTAAGGAACGGAGCAGTTCCTAGAACCAAAAGAAAACAAAGCAAAAACAATATGACCAAACAAAAATTTCAATGTAATTTTAAGTTTCAAATTTCAGAAGTTCTAATTAATTATATAGAGATATCAATTAGTCGGGTCAAGTAGCCCGTGACTTGACTGGTCAAGCTAGGTTGGTCAGGTCATGACAGGCTGGGCATATTTAAAAAAAAAATGTCAAAAATGATTCTTTTTTTATGAGTAAATGGAATACACAACAAATTACATAGTAATTTCAGGGGAGTCGTCCCCGACAAATCTTCTAACAGGAGGAGGCGACATCTAATGGGTATAGTCTCAAAATAAGTAACGCCTACATTGAAGTTACCAGCATATTTAGCAAGTCAATCGGCGCATCTGTTACTCTCTTGGTAAATATGGTGATAAGTAACAGTCCAATTGGCAAAGAGTTCATTAATCCCCTAGACGATGGGGTTGAGCGCCTCAGCAGTGGGCTGCCAAAGAGAGAATAGCAATCACTGCAGTAGAGTCGACCTTTAATACGATTCTGCGAAAACCCAGGTTCCATGCGTACGTGAGACCTATGTAGACGCCCCAGAGTTCGGCTGGCATCGGATTGCACCAGCCTAGATTCTGTGTGAACCCTCCAATTTAGGTGCCTATACTGTCCTAGAGAAGAACTCCTGCTGACGCTGAGGATGAGGCCTAGTTGCAAGCTCTATCCGTGTTTAGCTTGATCCATCCGATAGGGGGTTTGCTCCATCCAGTTTCCTGATCCTATCAGGGGTGATGTCCAGAAAGAACCCGTCTGTGTCCCATGGCTGACTGGTGAAGGAGACTTGCATCCGAAATAATGAGAGAAATAGGTGAGGAAGGCCAGTGAAACTGATCATCAAAAAGGGTCATATTTCGCCATTGCCACAAGAACTAGCAAGTGAGGCCAAAAACACACGGCCAGTCCTGGCCAAACACTAGGTTGTGCTGAAGGAGATTGCGATTGATCCACTCCTGGGTTGGCATACTGTAAAAATCATGAGAAACAAGATGGGGAGGGAAATTACGCCACACTTGGCGAGCTCTGAAGCAGTTGCGCACTGCGTGGAGCGAGGATTCCTCGAGGTGACAATGGATACACGCTTCGTCCGTGGTGAGTTGTTTACGAACCCGAAGTTGATTGGTGAGTAACCGTTCGTGAGTGAAGAGCCAAAGAAAAGTGCGAATTCGAGGTGGACCCTGCCAGTCCTAGATCACTGTCTATACCCCATGAGGTGAGTTGTCGGTTTCATCCATGATCATAGAATAAGTGGAAGCTACAGTGAACTGACCTGTACTAGTCATTCCCTTGCTCAACTTATCCTGACCTAAATATTCCTTCGGAGGAAGCATACCTACGATGATCCTACAAATTGAGGCCGAGAGGTACTCTTGAATGGTATCCCACTGCCAATTCCCTTCTGAATCCACAAATTGTTGGACACTAAGAGATAAAATGGAATCGAGAAGTGGGTTTGTAGCATGGGAAAGAAGGGGTCCTGTGCCCACAACCCAAGGGTCAACCCAGAAGCGGGTCCATGTACCATCTCCTATCATCCAATGCATTCCTTGTAAAACGAGGTGCCATGTAGCCTTTATGCTTCGCCAAATCATAGACCCACCTTTAGCTTCCAAGGATGTGGGGATATGAGTTACGTCAAAGTGATACTTCGCCAAGAGGACCTTCACCCATAAAGCTTACGGCTTGATAATCAACGACCAACCTAATTTTGCTAAAAAAGCATTGTTGGTTGCACGAATGTTACGGATGCCTATACCCCCCCCCCCCCCCATCTCCTTAGGTTTGCAAACTTCCTCCCATTTGACCAAGGGAATCTTATTAGTGTCGTTTGACGATCCCCACAGAAACTGGCGCGTAAGTTTCTCCAATTCATCGCAAAGGTTGCGGGGCAAACGGACCGTCTGCATCGTGTAGCTAGGAAGGGTTGCAATGACTGATTGAGTCAGATTGATGCTTCCCGCCATAGATAGCAGGTGGCTGGTCCAGCCAGATAAGCGCTTTTGAACCATATCAAGAATGAATTGATAGGTTCGTTTGCTGACTCTACCGTGTAATAGGGGAACGCCCAGGTATCTGCTAAGATCATTTGTCCGCTGAAATCCCAACGCCTTGGTTAAACAGTGAGTCGTCGAAATAGGAACATTTCTCGAAAAATAGCATTTGGATTTGTCCTGGCTAATACGTTGTCCGAAAGAGTCGCGGAATGTATTTAGGATATCCGTAATGGTGGCCACTTGTTCCACTGATGCCTCAGCGAATAGGATGAGATCATTAGCGAAAACCAAGTGCGATAGATGTGGCCAGTTTCTACTGAGAGTAATAGGATTCCATCTACTCTGGGCCACTGCTCGATTAATCAGGTGACCTAAATGTTCCATACACAGGACAAATAGGTACGGTGATAGGGGGTCTCCCTAATGAATACCTCTTTCAGTATTGAACACATCGCTGAGTTCTCCATTCCAGTTTACCTGCAGGGTGACGCTGGTAATGCACTTCATTATGAGGTTAATCAACGAATCTGGTAGTTCGATGTCGATTAGGGTATCCTGGATGAAATCCCATAATAGCCTATCATATGCCTTTTCGAGGTCCACCTTTAAAGCCATAAGTCCGCTCTTTCCCGTTTTCTTTTTCATAATGTGGATGATTTCTTGCGTAATAATAATGTTATCCGTAATTAAGCGCCCGGGAACAAAGCTGCATTGGGTCGGAGCGACCAGATCGTCAAGGAAAGGTTTTAAGCGGTTTACGATGATCTTGGTAATAACTTTATAGAGCACCAAGCATAACACAATTGGCTGGAATTGTGTAATTGATTGGGGAGTTGGAACCTTTGGTATGAGGACCATAATGGTACGATTGATGTCAGATTCCCAAATTTTGTGTTGAAAAATGCGTTGAAGGAACACCGTCAGAAAGGGGCCTACAATGTCCCATTGAGATTGGTAAAATAGCGCGGTGAATCCATCAAAACCCGGAGCCTTGTTGGGAGCCATACTAAAGAATGCTTCCTTGATTTCTTCTAGGCTAAGTGGAACCCCAGATCAGCATAAGCGTGCTGAGAGAGGTGAGGGAATTGGCCCTGAAGGTCCCAAGGGGGGGGGGGGGAGACGGACTGTCGGCCATATATAACTGCTCGAGATGGTTTTGCGCTAGGAGCCAGAGAGGCGTGGGATCGGAGACCTCATGCCCATATCCATCACATAATGAGTGAATCCTCACCTGACGTTGTCTGTTCCTTGTGATAGCGTGATAATATTTGGTGTTTCGGTCATTGTGTTCTAACCACTAGCTTCTGGAACGCTAATTCCAATACAGTTCTTCTTGGTATAGCACCTGCTCCAACTCTGTCCGAAGATATTCCTCCAGCTCTCGTAGAGAGGCCGAGTCCGAGTCATCTAGATGCTTCTGAATGCCTTCGAGTCTAGCCAGGAGTCTCTTCTTCCGATGAAAAATATTGCCAAAAGAGTTGGTATGCCAGTGTTGTAATTTTTCCGAGAAACTCTTGAGCGTTTCACTAACATTCTGATGGGGAGGGATCCAATTTTCGGTAACAAATTGCCCAAAGCAATTATGGGTGAGCCAAGTCAACTGAAATCTAAAAGGCCTATTTGTAGGAGGAGGCTGTGATCGAGTATTAAGAGTAATGAGGAGAGGTTGGTGGTCAGATTTCAAGAAAGGGAGATGGGTAACGGAAGAGTGAGGGAAACTATAATGCCACGTAGTAGAACAGAAAACGCGGTCTAATGTAGTTGAAACAGATCCTCGCCGTCACGTGAAACGGGGTTCGGAAAACCTGAGATCTTGTAACTGACAACTGTGCACACAGTCCCGGAATTGAGAATTAACAACAGGATGCATGCGGGACCCTCCACGTTTGTCACCATTTTCCAATTTTACATTGAAGTCCCCACCCAACAACCAAGGTTCGGAAGTAAAAACTAGCAATTTCAGAAGTGAAATTGGCAATTTTACGAAGGTAGTGCCATAAATACTTTTGTAACGAGTACATCGGGCTAGCATAAATGGCAGTGAAGACAAAAGATTTATGGTCCCAAACGATACTGGTATGCACAAATTGGCGATGCGCGATTAAAATTTGGACCACTATTTCTTGTTTCCAGAGAAGTCAGACACCCCCGAAATATCCTTCAGCTTCCACCCTGAAAGATTTGCTAAATCCCAAGCTTTTAATGACCTTCCACATGTGCATCCCACTTATACGAGGCTCTACCAACACCACAAACATCAGCTTATGCATATGAAAATAATTTTCCATAACAGGCTTGAAGGTACGTGCCCTAGCCCCTTGACAATTCCATATTAATAGTCATAACAACGGGGTAGAAAAAAGTAGCTGCTCTGCCTGAGGGAGGATTATAGTAACAGTCTCCTCTCGACTTGGGCTTGGCAATACGGCAGGAGGTGCCTCTGCCATTTGTGTGTCAGACTCGAGGGTGGTGGCCGAGACGTCATTTGAGGCTGGAGTGGGGTTGGGTGGTCTTGGTGGGTGGACCATTTGAAGTTGCCTGGTCGAGGATGAGGCTTCATGACTACAATCACTAGCAGTTTCGATCTCCATATCCTTACATCCCGAGGTCTCCTGGATGGACATCGGGATTGATGGATCTTGGGTTATCACCTCGGTATGGGAAGAAATTTTTAGGGCCACATGTGAGGGGAGTGGGCTAGGGGTTTGCTGTGTAGTGGGCTGGGTAGTCTGCTGTGGAGTGGGCTGGATAGGCAGTGGGTGAGCAGGCTGGAGGACAGGGGCATGGGTCTGGGGTGTGTGGGCTGAGGCCTTGGCTTGGGATGGTTGGGCTCGTCCTTCCTGCGACGTCGTGTTGCTAGGCGGGTAAACCGCGCCCTTCTTCCCCAAAAACGTCAAACGCTTGAACCTGGGGTTTTTAGTTGCTATTGTGGTTAGGGATTTGTCCCTAGTTCGATGGAATTCGAACATTTGGGGGGACTATGTGGATAGTGCTGGACCCCGTTCCCGGAGCCCAACTATCCAAGACGGAGACGAACACGAAGACTCTTGTGCCCGAGTCACGACCCCCAAGGATGAACCCGGGGTGACCCGTC
>JANITX010011360.1:0-10029 GCA_027564395.1 Erythroxylum ulei | reverse complement strand
GGTTTCCTTGAATCTTTCATTGTTGATTAGCACAATGATTTTTGTGCTTCCCGCTTTTGGAATGAGCTCATTGGGTTGGAGTAGTTTGATGCTAAGAATTCCCACAATAACATTGTACGAAGCCATGAGCACTTGTTGTTACATAAATTCATGTGTCAAATGGTTTTTGGCAAATCAGAAATCAACAAATGCTTAACGAAGGAACTTTTTTTTGTTGTGGTGCGTGGATCACAACATCCCAGTGTGCACCTCCACACATGTGCTTAATGTTATTGTTACGACTCTACGTAAGAGGAGCAACAATTTGGGTATGGGTTACTTGGTTTCTACATTGTTGAATACATTGACGTGGATTGTAGTGGTTTAACTGTCTACCTCCCTAATTTTCTAAATCACCATCACTTGTGGCAAGCTGAAATACTAAAATCCTATAAAATGGAACTTCGGGACATCAACCAAAAAACTCATGTAAAAATTAGGGCCAGTTAGGCAAGTTCTAGCATAGCGCCAACTCAGCAGGCAGAAGAGGACTTGACTAGTGAGAAGTCCGAAGAGGGAGAAGACACAGAAGAACCTAGTTGGAAGAAAGTGTTTGATACAATCTCCGCCAACACCAAAACAATTACAGATACAATTGCGAAAAACATTAGGAGGATGAAAGAGATGGCCCGCATATAATGACGTCAGAGCTGGGATATACGTCGGATTCATCGATACTTCGAGGGTCAAGGCATTCAACTGCCACCTCTGACACCATCCTCCATCACTGTGAGGCTTTGTTTCTAACCATTTTCTTTTCAATTTAGTCTTTATTCTTGTTTTATTTTATTTATGTTTCTTCCTTCCATGTATGTTTGTTTGTCTCCTTCTCACATTGAGGACAATGTGTTGTTCAAGTGTGGGGAGGGTTGTGTGTTTTTCTTTGAGTGTGAATTTTGCATATTGTATAATAGTTTGTTAGGTTGCATATTGTGAATTGTGTGAATTTTTCGGTGGCTTAGATGGAATGAAATTGATTTAGTTTTGAACATAATCTATTAGGTTGCGAAGAGTCATTAGCTCACGAAATTAGTGATCTAGGTTTTTTGGCTAAATATGCAAGTTAATTAGGACTTAGTGTTAGTTTATCACCTTATAAGTTGTCACATTCATTCATAATTTTAGATCTTTCTACTAAAGTAGTTTTGCTAGTTTTTTTTTCATAAAAACAAATAGCTAAAGCTACAAGGTAGATATTAAATAATAATTAAAAAATGTTTGTAAATTTTAAATAAATAACTATTCCGCTAGCCTTCAGGTTATAAATAGAGCTAGTATCCAGTTGAAAACGTGATGTAGCCGAGTAACTGGATCATCACGCATCATAAATATGTGTCTTGCCATCAAAAAGCTATAAGGACATTCTAATAAAGCAACTTAATAAAAGAATGACTTAGTTGAGTACTGGATCAACATTCACCATTAATGTTTGCTTCTGTGTAAAAAGAGTTTCTAATAAAACCTACCGAAATTGTAAATAGCTTAACTTTTCATGAAAATGTACATAGGAGTAGTTACAAAATTTGAATGACCAAATAATTATTAATGTGTTTGTACAATTAAAAAAGGTTAATAACTTGAAATTTAGGTCTTGATTAATATGTATATTTAGTCCAGAGCTTCTAGACGTGGATTTTGCATGTTATTGATTTGGAATAACTTGAATGATTGTGTTTAAATTAAACTTGTTTCACGAAGTTGAAGCCATTGTCTCATTATTGCATTGTGTGCTTTGTGATTTTATATTGTTTGTTGTTTTTTTGTTTGAGGACAAACAAAAGTTTAAGTGTGGGGATGTTGATACGTGTAAATTGCATCGTGTTTTAGAGCATAGTTTGATATGTGTTTAGCCATTAATTCAATCATTTAGTATGTGTTTAGGTTAGAATTGTGTTAATTTGTTAATTATTTATGTTTTAAGTGTTTTATGGGTTAGTATAAGTCTTTGAGCTTAAATATTATGTTTTTTGAGGTACCTTGATGTGTTTGCTAGTGTTTCAGGGTTAACATCAAAACGGAGGAGTTTCGGAGATATTCGGGCCTAAAAAACGACCCACGATCATGGCATGTTAGCCCACG
This sequence comes from Erythroxylum ulei, assembly GCA_027564395.1. Classification (NCBI taxonomy): domain Eukaryota; kingdom Viridiplantae; phylum Streptophyta; class Magnoliopsida; order Malpighiales; family Erythroxylaceae; genus Erythroxylum; species Erythroxylum ulei. The sequence continues at coordinate 7,911 of JANITX010011360.1, read as the reverse complement.
ATCATGGTAGAAGCTCCAGATTTAGACCACGATCGTGGCCTACATGCTACGATCATGACAGAAGCCTAGGGAATGGCCAACGATAATGGTCTGTAAGCCACGATTGTGACAGAAGGCTCAGATGTGAGCCACGATTGTGGCCTGCGTCGGGCAGACATGCAGACACTCACGACGTCAAATTTTGAAAGATATTTTGGACTTTTCAGACCCCAAAAAACCGTAGGGTTACCTAAAACACAAAAGGGTATATAAAGAACAAAACAAGGCAGAGAAAGGAGCTTTTTGCATAAGCCATCTTAAGAAAGCCTAAAGAGAGATCATCGAGAGATAGAGGAAGAGAAGAAGAAGCTAACTCGAAGTACTTCCCAGATTAGGAGGTTTCCTGACGTCACTACCTCCCGTCATCGATTTTAGATTTGTCTTCCTGTTCTTTTTAGTTTTATTATTGTATAGAATTAGATTGAACAATTGACGATAGGATCTAGAATGTCGAGGATTATCTAAACTCATCTTCGGAATTTTATTCTTGAATTAATAAGAATCTGATTCTTTATGTGTTTATTGGATATTATTATGGTTTGATTAATGCTATTGCATAATTCGATAATAAAATAGGAGGGTGAATTGAATGAAAATGATTAAATTGGACTAATGAGAGTTAGGTGATTTTATAGAAATCATAATTAAATCAGATTGATAATTTATTCAGAAAGATATCTTGTATAGGTTTTTAATAGTTTATTAGAGAACTTCAGAACTTATTAGGTTTTGGATAGGTTATGAATTGAGATATTGCAACCTCCATAATCTGATTAGGGTTTATGATTTAGGGTTAATGGTTATAACTTGAGAGAGAGTAATCAACCCTAGGATAATCTAGAACCAACAATCCAATAATTCATAATCAGTTAAGTTAGCATTAAGGATAGGTAAATTTTCCTTTATCTCAATTAGTAATGTCCTTCGGTTGATTCTTGGGTGTGTTGCAAATTGCTTAATAATTAGTATTTTTGTGTTTGATTCTTAATTTGATTGATTGAATTAAATTCTCGTATAAGGAAAAAGAAAATGTGTGCTAGTCTTTTTACTTTCTATCAATGTCTAGTCTTAACAGAACAATGACTTGGAACATTTAGGGATAATACATAAATGCAATATGAATCTCGTAATTATAATCTCATTATAATTTCATTTACAATGTATAATTATTCTATGAACTTTATCATATATTTCTAAATATGTACAAGATAAAGATTGCCTTTAAATAGTTGTCACTAAACTACAACCAAACTGATTGGCTGTAAGGCATAAGCCAACAATCTCCCACTTACATTAAGCCAATTGTTTAAGTATCTTATACCATATCACCATATGACAATCATGCTACTGCTAGGATAGTGGGCTAATGAGAGAATCCTACAAGATTCTGTATAATAAGCACTTGCTTAAATTTTACAACTTCTATCTTAATTATCATTAAAATTAAGAAAGATTGCCTAAATACATCCTTGGACCTTTTATGAGATCTTAACTCCTTTTGCATGCCCAATGGCTCTAATATTCTACAGTATATTACTATCTTGAACAATGTAAAGAACTATATCAAGTTTACTAAAGAAATTATTGATCTAATTAATCATTTCCAATAAATTAAAAAATGTGTATTATGTATTAATTAACAATGATTACTACATTAGAACCTTTCCAATCTTGAATGGTATTTTTCTACGTAAATAAACCTTAATTAGGATTTACTTCTAAACTTTTATCCTTATCATCTTGAACTCAAATATCAACTTATACATAGAACAATAGATATCTTTAATACTTCACAAGTATCTGATATCTCAAATACTAAACATCTTTAGTACATTATCTATATACTTAGACTTAGAATAGGTAAACAACTTCCAATATATCCTTATAGATCTAATTTCCATAATTAATTTGTTAAATTTTCATATCCATCTATAGTTGTTCTCGGACAATTATGTTTTCAACAATTGAAAGTTAGAATTGTTGTTCTCTATGAGCAATAAATCTCCACATAGTTCCAATAAAGAGGACAGTTGTAATCCCACTGAAATTCTTGCAAACATGATAAATTCACAATCATCTAAAAGTTAAACTCTTTCAATTTATCTAGAAAATGAATCTTTTAATGTCTCGTAACCTTTCAACTATACATCAAATGTATCAATAAAGACAATGGTTCCAAATAGATGTATCATCATGAGATTTGAACCTTTCAAATTTCATCTTACTCTCATTACTTATCTTATGAACCATTATCTTCTAAGTATATTGAAACAAACAATCCTATACAATAAAAACATTTTAAAATTTTAAATCAATATTTCATTTAATACATATGACTATATCACATAAAGACATTATAAGTACCATTCTTTTATGAATTGTTATTCCATCCAATACATCATATGTATACATTTAACAATTCAATACCATCACTGTAGTTTCAGTAAGGGTTGATTTGGTTATTGTTCAACTTGACAAGTTTTACAAGTTTCATACAATTTATAATCATAAGGATACATATATTCTTGTATGTAACTTTATGATTCTCATTATGTTGATTTAACCAAATGGCATAAAACGATATACGATTTTATCTAACTTTGTATTCTTTCCACTTATGTTAAGCATAAGTCTCCTTTGATCCAACACATACAAACAGTTTGTATAAGATTGGAACAACTACTTTTACTTAACAATCTATTCCTATCATGCTTTGAACATTATAACAATGTTGAATCTAATTTCAACATCAAATACTCATAAGCATAAACTAGAAATACATATGATCTCTATCATATCTCATATAAGCAAGAAAAGTCATGTAATCGATTTTCTTCTTATAACAACTATTATCCTATTATAGCAAAGCCTATAATTGATGTCCATATTTATGCTTTTAGTAGTCTAAATTAAGTAGAACAATTCCAATAAGGTACTATACTTTTAAGCTCTACTCAATGCAACCTCTTACATCTTGCTATCTTGATTTTGACACATATCTTACATTTTGACATCAAAGTTCATGAGACATTAGTCAACTTAAAATGTCAATACATTTTGTCATCTATATGATTTTGACATATCTAAAAATCTGTCTCTGAATCCTCAACAAGATAAATTCCACTCAGAACAAAATATAAATGTAAGAAAATCAAGTAATTAATTATATTCCATAACTACTAAATAAGATTAGGTCTTTAATCATGCATTTGGTTTCTTCCACTATTTTATTCTAAATAATAGCCCTTACTACTATTCGAAAAGATTAATCTAATCTTTCTATTCAGATAAGATCCCATTCAAATATAGTTGATCTTGAGTTTGCTCAACAAACCAACTAAACTTAAATTAGGTAGATAACAACTTTATCAATCACATCTTGTATGACTCCTAGATCCGTTATGTGATAACTCGTGCCAAAATGTATCTTATAAGTCATTCCTCACCCTGCCTCTAAATTCATGTGATTATGAGTTTGCTCATCCAAATCACACAATTTTAGTTAAGTAAAACCCACTATTATAAGATTAAACATGTTCGGGTTAAAGTGACCTTGAGTTTGCTCAACAAGCTTACAATAAACAGAACTTTGGTTTATTCTTAAAACAATGGAAGGCAACAATCATGTTCTCAACATGTACTTAAAATTTTAACGAGAGATTTTAATTTCACTTATCTCATCAAACACAAATTGCATATAAAATATCACACATATAAAACTTACAATTTATCATGCATCCAATATAAATATCAACCATAAAAATAAAGTATGCATCTTATGCACTCATAATCAATTCATATGCATAAAATTTCAAGCTTCATTTGATTCTAGTTATTGATCTTCATAATCTAAAATAACATTTCCAACTCCTTGGAAAAATTAAATTAGATTAAAACCATTGATTCCTAAATAAATTAAATTTCTATTCCAAATAGAAATTTAATTTGATTTGAAAAAAAAAATCAAATCCATTTGGAAACTATTTCTAATTTATCTTGACTCCTTTAACAAATTCATTTGGAAACAATTTCCAATTTATCTTGGCTCCTTTAACAAAATGTAATTGAAAACACTTTTCAATAAATTATTCTTCTTACTTATTATAATTTAGAGAAACTTCTTTTTCAAAACTATATAAGCAACACATTCTAATCAAATTAGAAAAATATTTCTAATCTAATTAGAAATTACAATTTTTTATCTCATTAGAAATTACTTTTCCTTAATTAGAAAACTATTTTCTATTATTAAAAGGAAACTACTTTAAAAATTAAATAAAACACTTTTAAATTTAATTAAGAAAATTATTATATATTATTTATTTAGAGATTTATTTCTTGACTAATTAGAAAACCTTTCTTTAATAGGTTAGAAAACTATTTTTAAAATATTTAAAAACACATTTTCTTAATTAATAAATGAAAAAACTTTTTCAAAATTTAATCAAGAAAAATACTTTATCTAAAAATCAAGGAACTTATTATTCATAAATAAAGAAACAATTTATAAACAATTAAATAATAATTCTCTAAACAAATAAAATTATAAGTTTAATTTATCTCAATCAAATTGAAATAAATAAATTTAATTAAGAAATAACTTTCTTAATTATTTAAGAAAACACTTTTCTTAATTTTAAGGAGTCTAATTAATTAATTTCAATCTAATTGAAACAAATTAATTATAATTTTAGAAGTCACTTTTCTAAAATTAATTAGGAATCAATAGAATTATTAATCTTAATCAAACTAAGAAAAATAATTAACTTTGGAATTGATTTTTGAATTTTAAAACAATTTTAAAATTATGTTTAGAACTTAATTAAATTAAGAATACATTATTACTATTTTAAGTTATTCCTTTTGAAGTTTAAGTCATACTTAAACTTGTAACCAAATAAATTCAAAACCAGGTTTGGAAAACCTTATTCCAACATCCAAACAACCTTTATTCTAATACTAGAATGTGCTAAGTCAAAATGACTTTATGTTAATGATTTTGATGAAGATCAAATAATGAGACGAAAGAAAGTGAGACAGAAGCAGAAACAAAATGAGACGAAAGAAAGTGAGACGGAAGCAGAAACAAAATGAGACGAAAGAAATATAAGACAGAAGCAAAATGAGACGGAAGATAAAAATGAGGCGGAAGAAATATGAGACGGAAGCAAAATGAGACGGAAGACAAAAATGAGACGAAAGCCAAAGCCGAAAATGAGATGATAGAAATGAGACGGAAGAAATATGAGACGGAAGAAACTGAGACGGAAGACCCGATACCACGTTGGATGACTAATCAGTTTGAGTTAGTTACAAAACTCAACTAAATTACTGATTCTTCAAAGATCAAGAAACAAGAAGAAAGAAGTAGTTATCAAGAAGCGGTTGAAGACGAAGGTTATAAATACGAGTCGGAGTCAAAGACTACAGAAGTTAGAGAAATTGAAAAGAGCTAGAGATTCAAAAGCTAGAAATTCTATTCTTTGTGCTAAACTTAGAGCTACTATTGTCTGTAACAAAGCTCAAAACATCTTTCAGTAGAAAGAACAAAAGCAGATAGCCTGAAGAGGCTAAGTGTGAAAAGAATACTTGCCGTAAAAGACCTGAAGAGGCTCGGAGAAAAGAATACTTGTATCTTTGCGAAGTATAGTAAAATCTCATAAAGGATTCTAAAGACTGGGCGTAGCCCACGGTTCGGGGTGAATCAGTATAAATCTACTGTGTCAACTCTCAACTTTCATCTCTCAAACTATTACTCCTACTGTTTTATACAAGCATTTAGAAATAACTTGAAATGTTTCGTAATACTAATTTTTAATAGTTTCGAGAAAAAGCAAGTTTTATAAGAAGTTTGAGAAGAAGGGATCATAAAAAAAGAATACACAATTCAAACCCCCCTTCTTGTGCATTTTGTATATCGAATATTAAGTCTATACTAACGTGTGATTTACTTCAATTGGTATCGGAGCTCGGTGTCCAAAAACTACCGTAACAAAGTGTGGATAAAGATCTATGGCGGAATCACACATATACATAGCTGAAGGTGCCTCAGTCACTAGACCTCCTGCGTTCAATAGAGAAGACTACCGTTACTAGAAAAATAGGATGTGGCTCTTCATTGAATCTGTTCATATCTATCTTTGGGAGATAATAGAAAATGGACCGTATACACTGGTAGATGAAGAAGGAAATCCTATTCCATGGATCAGATGGTCTGTAGATCAAAAGGCGAGATTCCAACTAAATTCAAAGGCCAAGTTCTTTTTAAGTTGTGCCTTAAGCAGAAGTGAATACGATAAAGTTCACGGATGCGACACTACGAAGGAGAAGTGGGATACGCTATCTATCGCATACGAAGGTACAAATCAAGTAAAGGAGTCCAAGATAAGAATTCTTGTACTCCAGTACGAGTTGCTCAAGATGAAGGACAAAGAGTCTATCGATCAGATATTTGGAAGATTTCAAACAATCATCAATGGATTTAAAGCTCTCGGCAGAACTTACGACAATCAAGATCACGTTCAAAAGATCTTAATAAGTCTACCGAAGAGATGGAGACCAAAAGCCACAGCTGTACAAGAAGCCAAGGATTTGAGCATGCTGAAGCTTGATGAATTGCTTGGATCCTTAAAGATACATGAAGTTGAACTCGATACTGAAGACAAGCCCAGACGGGATAAATCGATAGCATTAAAGGCCGAGCAGAAGAATCACAAGATTTCATTGTCGAAAGCGCTGAAGATAGAGGAAGCCAAGAATGACGATTCCAGTGAATCATATCAAGGTTCGAGTGATGAAGATGATCAGTTATCCTTTATCTCAAGAAAGATCAGACGTATGTGGAAGAAAAAGGCTAAAGGAAATAGAGAGTCCTCCTTCAAAAAGAATAGCAAAGATGATGGGAAGAATGAAAAAACATCCGTCATATGCTACGAATGCAATAAATCGGGACATTACAAGTCCGAATGTCCATTGCTGAAAAAAAGCCAAAGAAGAGTAGAGAAGGCAAGAAAAGCATGATGGCAACTTAGGAAGATCTAGATTCGTCCGAATTAGATACTGACTCAGAGGCATCGGTACAAGCAAATATTTACCTAGTAGCCGAAGAAGATAGTGATGAGGAGGTAACCTTAAAATTTAGTGAATTACAGGATGCATACTTAGAATTATTAGAAGATTCTCATACAATTCTAAAGCAGTATAAACTATTAAAGAAAAAGTACATAGAAAGTTTGAAAAATATGTAAGAGTTAGAAAAGGAGAACGTCTGCTTAAAGAAGCAAGTAGACGAGATGAAGAAAAAGGGAGTTGTAGATAGATCTGAAGAGATCAATCAACTAAAGCAAAGGATTAACAGTCTTTCGGTTGATCTATCAACTTTTACAAAGATCACTAGAAAAATGAATGACATGTTAGGAAAATACAGACATCCTAATGACAAAACTGGATTAGGGTTCGCTAAAAACCATATTCAACAGAAAAAGAATTTTGTTCCTCATAAAAAGAAATTTCATCGGCCACATTATCATCAGTTGCATCATCATCATACTATGAAACATGTTAGAACTAACCCCAAAGGACCCAAGAAAATCTGGGTACCTAAGAAACAAATAATATCTCCCGCAGATATCCTTCCTTGGAAGAGGCAGCAAGCACCATTGGTACTTAGACAGTGGATGCTCGTGACACATGACGGGAAGAAGGTCTATGTTCCTAGATCTTCAGTATAAGAAGGGAGGATTAGTAACTTTTGGAGACAACCAGTAGGGCAAGATAATCAGAATCGGTAAAATCAGTAAAGATTCCTTTGCATGTATTGATAATGTGCTGCTAGTTGATGGTCTAAAACACAATTTGATTAGTGTCAGTCAA
>JANITX010011342.1:0-10031 GCA_027564395.1 Erythroxylum ulei | reverse complement strand
AAATGTTTTCAATTGTGTTATAAATGTTGCATTTATTGCTTCTTGAATGAGTTGAGAAATTGCTATATGTTTGGTATATGAATTGTGTTGATGATTTATGGAAACATTATGAAAATGATTTTTGAAAAGATGTTATGTTTATGAAATCATGTTTCGAAAATTTGACGTTTTTGGAAACATGTTTACAAATTGTGAAATGCATGATTATGTGGGATTGTGGTGGTCCATTCTGCTATGTCAAGTGCACTTTGACTCTATTAAAGGCTTCTCCTACCTGCCCGCTAATGGCATGGAGCTCCTTTATGGACTCCCTCATGTTTACGACTATGCAAAACCATTATGTGGGATTGTGATAGTACGTTCTATTTATGACTATGCAAAACCATTTTGTGAGATTGCGATAGTACATTCTATTTATGACTACATAAGACCATTATGTGGGAATGTGTTAGTATGTTCTGTATATGGACCTACCTAAACCATTCTGAATTGCTTATGTGTTTATGATTGGATGACAATTTGATGCATATGTGACTTATGTGTTTATGATATATGTTGACAAGTTGAGAATTTGGGAAATATGTGTTTTATGGGTTTGATGCAAAATTTTTATGACATTGAGCATTTTCAATGGCTTTGCTTGTTCTTCATTATAAACTTGTTACCCACGAGATTTTAATGTCACCTCCATTCCTTCTCATCTCCAGGTGATGAGCAAGAGATCAAGTGAAAGAGAATCAAGGCATCACTCCGATTATGCATATTTTTGTATTTTGAGCTAGATTTTGTAAACAAGAGGCTTTAGTAGCATTTCAAGTATTACTAGTTCAAGTATCTTTTGTATTTTGAGATTTTGAGACATTGGTGTATTATGGCTTGAAATGCCCATTAAAGCTTTGTAAAACTCTTATCTTTTGATGTTTATAAAATATATTTTGTTTTGCTCATGACTTTCCAAGTTTGTACATTGCATTTTCAAGTTCTTTATAGGGGAAAAATGTGCCTTATGACTTCAGAGGAAAACCTATATGAATCTACGTTAAATTAGACAAAGGTCTCTTCTTGGAAGTTTTAGCTTATCTTTCTAGCTTTCTAACTATATAAAGTATAAAATTTTTAGATATTGGAGTTGAGAGATATCATCATTATAAGTTAGTGATGTTGCATAGGATTTATATACGAGACAGCTTCGGTCGTGCTTGCACCATCATTCCTCACGATCGCACCATTATTCCTTACGATCACACCATTGTTCCTCACGATCGCACCATTATTCCTCACGATCGTACCAGATACCTTTTTCCTTGTTTCTTTCATCAATTTTCACGATCGTGCACCCAAAGGTTTTTTCCAAAGCTGAACATGTTTCATTCTTTTGGCCATAACTTCATCATCTGACCTCCAAATGAAGTGATTCTTGAACCAATAGATTCCTAACACATTTTTGTATCTCTCCATAAAAATTGGTAGCCTTTGGTGTTGATTTCGAAAAGATTAATATAAAGAAATGAGGGAATCATTTGGATGAGCATGACTTAGTTATGAACATACTTTGGATTTTTAATCATATCTTGATCTATAGAGCTTCGAATGAGATGGTTCTTATTTCAAAATAAACTAGAGACATATAGCTACAATTATTCTGAAGATGTCATTTTGTGATTTTGGTGACTGACTGGTGCGAGCACGCCACCCTTGTGGGATGTGTGTCTAGATGTCACGTAGGACGTCAGGCACGTGTCTTGTAAGGGTGAGGTGCCCACACCCACGATCGTGAGATGAATGCCACGACCGTGGAATACTAATTTTTCCTGCAATTTTCTAGATTCAAATACCTTCATTACAATTTCAAAACACCTTCATAATAATTCCTGAATTATGCCTCATGTATACCTTAATTATATGTCAATTTCCTTGCCAATCTCATCTCCAATTCTAACTCAAAATCATTCATTTGGCAGCTCATAACTGTTGTCTTTCAGGCATCAAAATCAAAACAAAAACTATCATTCATTTGATCATACATGTAGTCCTAGTTCTTTCCATTTCAAGATCACTATATTAACACCTTTCATTAACATAAATTCACCTTCATTATACTTCAAATCCCAATACAATTCAAGTATCAATTTCTAGTGCAATTCATCATCAACATCATATACAATCTATACCAATTCATTCATTCTAGGATTTCTATTATAACATGCCATAAGAGTAACACTTTACTTACTTATTTAGCTTCCAAGTACAACTTAATTCAACAAGTCTATCTAGCTCACCGTGCATGCAAGATCATCCAAGTGCAAGATGAAAGTTGGATATTTTTAGCAAAGGTAAAATGATGATAGTAGATTTTAGCTATCTTTGAGCGTATTTTCTTGTATGGATCTTGTAGTGAGTATGTACAAAATTGAAGCAAGATACAAAATTTGGGAGGATTTTAGTGGCGAGAAGCAAGAAAGAAGAGAAGAATGAACAAACTAAAATTACCCCTACATAGCATGACTCTTCAAATGCTAGGTGTCACCAAATTAAGTTGACATATATCCCTAAGCATGTAACTTGTTTGTCCCTTCCTTAAGCAGCCCAAATGTCACCTAGTTATTAGTCCATTTGTCACTCCATAATCAATTCCATTTTTCAATTAGGTAGCTATGCCAAATTTCATTTATTCCAAATGTCACTCAATTGTAGGCTTAGTCATCCTAATTTTCCATGTGTCAACTTGTATTGTAACTTAGTATTTTCCCTAGTCTAAATGTACATTTAAATTCATCAATTTTCCAATTGTACCAATTAATTCCAAATTTACTACTTGTAATCAATCAAACCAAAATGTAAGGCATAAACAATGCACAATTTACATCATGATCATTTTAAGCCTTTCATACCCCGGAATGAGTCAATTGAGTGCATGCACATTCTTTGTAATATGTACTAAACCATAATTCATGTGTGTATGCTATGATTATGCATGTGAATGAAATGCAATTCATGAATTTTCAATGATATAGCTTCTATGCAATAGTCTAGGGTTCTAATCCCTCAATTTGAAAAACCGGCTATTACAATTCTCCTCCTTAAGAAATTTCATCCTCGAGATTCGTACATGGTTGATCAAACAAATGGTGTATCGTTTCCTCATATTCTCTTCAGTCTCCTATGTAGCTTCTTCTCTCAAATGATTTCTCTAAAGTACTTTAACTAATAGGATTGCTCAGTTTCTCAATTGTTTAGTTTGGTAACCCATTATCCTAATCGGTTCCTCCACACAACTCAAATTACTTGCAATTTCAACCTCTTGTGTTGGTAACACATGTGTCAGGTCTGACTAATACCTCCTGAGCATACTAACATGAAAAATATTATGAATCTGAGCCATCTTAGCTGGTAATGCTAACCTGCATGCCAATGGTCCAACTCTCTCAATAATTTCGTATGGACCAATGTATCTAGGGTGTAACTTACCCTTTTTACCAAACCTCAACACTCCTTGCCAAGCTGATACTATTATAAACATTTTATCTCCTACTTAGTACTCTATATCTCTACGATGCTAATCTTTATAGCTTTTTTTCCATCTTGGGTCGTTTTAATTCTACTATGAATCAATTTCACCTTATTAACAATGTCTTGAATCATTTCTAGGCCTTCAACAATCCTTAGGCCTGCTTCATCCCAATACAAAGGCATTCGACACTTCCTACCATACAATACCATATATGGAGCTACCAATACTATTATGGTAACGATTATTGTATGCAAATTCAATAAGATCTACATATTGATCCCATGCTCCTTAAGATGAAATGATGTATTGAAATTCAACTTCATACCTAATGCTGTCAATCAACTACCCCAGAATCTAGAAGTGAATATGGGATCCCGATCAGACACAATTATTAATGGAACTCCATGTAATCTCACTATTTCATTGACATATCTCCGGGCCAACTGATCCAGTATATTATTCTCCCTCATAGGTAAGAAATGGGTCGATTTCATCAATCTATCAACAATGACACATATAGTATCATGTTGCCTCAGAGTCCTCGGTAAACCCATACTGAAATCCATAGTAATCCTCTCGCATTTCTACTCCAAAATTGGCAATGATTGTAACTTCCCAACCGAAGCCTAATGCTCATCTTTAATCTGTTGACAAGTCAAACATTTAGCTACATACGTCGCCACTTGCTTCTTCATTCCTGGCCACCTGAAATGTTATTTCAGTGTACTATACATCTTGGTAGTACCAAGATGCATAACATAAGCTGTCATGTGTGCTTCTTTCAGAATCTCTTTTCTCAAATCATCAGCATCATGTACACCTAATCTCTACTTCAACCATAATGTATCATCGCTCAATTTAAACTCAAAACTCGAATTTTGCCTCAACTTCTCAATAAGCTTCACTACTTCTGGATCTTTACTTTGAGCTTTTTTTATTCTCTCCTGCAATACTGATCTAAGCTTCATTATAACCATTAGTGGCTCATTCTTCCCTAAATTCAACTCAACATTCAGTGCCCTTAGTTGTCCTAAGTTTGGTAATCTCGATGTCTGAATTTATGCTACACTACTATTAGATTTCCTACATAATGCATCAGCTACCACATTAGCTTTACCATGGTGATACTCAATTGTACAATCATAATCCTTTAGTAGTTCAATCCACCTTTGTTGTCTCATATTCAACTCCTTCTGACTCAATAAATATTTTAAACTTTCATGAACAGTAAATATCTTAAATGTCTCACCATACAGATAATGTTTCCAAATCGTTAATGTAAACACCGCTGTAGCAAGTTCTAAATCATGAACTGGATAATTAAATTTATGAGACCTTAATTGTCTCGATGCATATGCAATCACTTCGCTATACTGCATCAAAACACATCCTAACCCTTGGTGTGAAGTATCACTATACACTACAGATCCTCCAGTTCTTGATTGAATAGCTAACACCGATGCTATAGTCAACCGGTGTTTTAACTCCTCAACACTACTTTGGCGTTCATCAGTCCATCTAAAAGGTACATTCTTCCCCAAAAGTTTTGTCAAAGGTGCTAATATTAATGAAAACCCCTTGACAAATCTTCTGTAATATCCTGCTAATCTAAGAAAACTTCAGATTTTAGACACATTTCTTGTGGCTTCCCACTTCATCACTGCTTCAATTTTCCTGGGTCTACTTATATGCCCTATCCAGACACTATGTGACCCAAGAATACTACTTGATTAAGCCAGAATTCACACTTACTAAACTTGGCATACAATTGCTTCTCTCTCGTTATCTGTAGAACTAACCTCGAGTACTTAGAATGTTCCTTTCTACTTCTCGAGTACACTAAAATATCATTTATGAACACAATCACAAAATGATCTAAGTAAGACTAAAATACCTTGTTCATCAATGCCATAAAAGTTATCAGAGCATTTGTTAATCTAAATGGCATCACTAAAAACTCAAAATGCCCACATCTGGTAATGAATGCACTCTTTGGTGCATCAGCTTTTGCTATCTTCAATTGATAGCACCCTGATCTCAAATCTAGCTTTTTAAACATCTGAGCTCCTTATAACTGATCAAGTAAATCATCAATCCTTGGTAAAAGATACTTATTCTTCACTATCACCCAATTCAACTATCTATAGTCAATACATAATCTCAAAGTCCCATCCTTCTTCTTCACAAACAACATTAGAGCTCCCTAGGGTGACACAATAGGTCTGATGAAACCCTTAACCAATAACTCTTGCAATTGAGACTTAAGTTCCTTAAGTTTCACAGGTGCCATCCTATATGGAGGAATTGATATAGGAGTAGTAACTAGAACTAAATAATTCACAAACTCCGTCTCCCTTTTTGGGGTAAACTTGATAGTTTCGTGGGAAACACATATGGGAAATCCCTAACAACAGGAATATCCCATATTGTCTACTCAATTCGGGTATCAGTTACATAGGCTAAGTAAGCCTCACATCCACCTCGAATCAGTCTGAGAGCATTCATTAAGGAAATCAACCTAGTTGGTATAACTTGACTATCACCTTGAAATATCACCCTTGGTTGATTAGGGGATTCAATAGTCACTTCTATAGTATAACAATTCATTACCGCCTTACGTGCTGTAAGCCAGTTCATAACTAATATGAGATCTATCTCCTTCAACTACAATACTATCTAGTCTGCCTTTTGTTAAAGAAGTGCACTAAACGCAATTACCCTTAACACTTTTTGTACAAACAATTTTATGATTAATACAGACATTTTTCATTATTTCGATGTTCATATATTTATGGATTTGAGGTTGAAATTAAATTAATTTAATGAAGTCCTTAATATAAAACGTAGCATGGATGAAATATTGGATCCCGTTTCTGGAATCCAACCCTCTGGCTCTGATACCATAAATGTTGGATCCCGTTTCCGGAATCCAACCCTCTGGCTCTGATACCATCTATGTTGGATCCCGTTTCCAGAATCCAACCCTCTGGCTCTGATACCATCTATGTTGGGACCCGACCTTGGAACTGGATCCCAACCGAAGAAACGGAAAACAAAATGTGCAACAAAAAGAAATGAACGGATCGGAAATCTTAAAGCGGAAGCAAAAACATAAGCGAAAACGAAGGATCGGATTTACAAAATGAAAGCCAATCGCTTATGAACAAAAACCGAAAAGCGTAATCAAATCGAAATCCGGTATAAATTTTTTTTCTTTCTCATATTATTCATTCTCATTCAAAACAAAACAAATCCATACAATTTCCCTTTTTGGAAAATTCATCCTCAATCAAAAACTCAATTCCAAAACATTCATACTTATCCCATAATTCATCTTTTAACCAAAAACTTATTTATCCTTTTTTCAAAAATCGGGCAGCATAACGGTTGCTTTTTATAAAACCCAAAAAAATCTGCAAAAGATTTTAAACACACTTCTAAGTCCCATCCATCAACAAAATTCATCAGACCTCCTGTCCGGAATCCCAGCATAAACAAATACAATTCTATACCTAAACACTTCCATAAGTCTCAATCCATAATCCATACACAAACTCAATTCCATACATAAATTCATAATTTAATTTCATACCCCAATAGCAAACAAAAGTATCAATTTCAAGCCACAATACAAAACCAAATACCAAAATTCAAATTATACAAATTACAAAAACATGCAAAAGTCGAACTGATATCTCGACCATCTTGAAACTATAGTACCAATTATATTTTCTTTTTGCACATTCTCATCAACCAAACAACAACCTTGAAAAACAACAAATCCTATACAAATATTGAAGCACAAGAAAACTACCAATAAACCGATCTACAACAGATATAAACATCAACTTATCACATAAAATAATGTGATTTTTGTGAAATCGGTTGGGGTAAATGAGTTATTGGGTTCATTTTTAGAGGCATGCATCTTTTGTGATTTTCATATTTAAATTTGGTTTTATATTTAATTAAAATTAAAAAATATAAAAATTATTATTTTGATATAATATGTACATATCAGATTTAAGAAGTCATGTGAAAATTTTACAAAATTAGAGTTGACCAATATATTCCATTTTAAAACATTAAGACACTATTATGATGTGTTTTAGGATGCTATAAATAATGATAAAAATCAAATTATATTTTTAATCAAATTTCAGAAGATGATTAACATCACTGAGGATCTACTAAAAATTGAAGAAAGGGAACACACTTTTTGCATAATTGTGGTACAAGAAGTTATTTATTATTAAAGTATATTCAATAAAAATAAGTTAATCACACTTTACAAAGTTATATTTTTTGAATTCTTTATTATATTAAATTGCATTTTCTATAATCAATTTAATAGTCAAAATATTAAAATAAATTGTTTTACTTCGTAGAATCTATTCAGGTTAAATAGATACGATTCAACCTATCTTTATTTTTACAAACAAGAAGTAAATATTAATAAACTTATATACCAATATATAAAACTTGAAAATTTTCATCATCTAATATTATTATTTTTATTGTAGAACTCCATAAAATATATTTTAAGTGAATTTTTTATGGTTAAAAATATAAAATAATGTTAAATAAATAAATAAAATCTAAAATTTTTAATAGTAAATGCTTAAACTATTAATTTTGAGTTCAGGAAAGAAGAATCTTAAGTTTGAAAGCACTGATTTCAATTATTTCCAAGAGAAGACTCAGTTAAGAAATCTAAAAAGCAATTATTGAAAATGCTAAAAGATCAGTGATAGATGGCAGCTAAATATAGATATATATCCAAGTCCCTGAGTTGGTTATATTAGTCTTCAAATAGATGTTTATTGTCCTAAACTAATGTGGGTTAGGACTGTAAGTTTTAGAAAGTAGGAGGACTAACCTGGAATTTTTTTTTAAAACCCAACCAACCCAACGTTCACACTCTCTTCTTAATTGACGTTGAAATTGTTGTTGAACTCTGAAATAATTAGGTTTGTGTTTATGACTTTATATATGTTTTGTGAATTGTGAATGGAATAGTTGGATTTGGATGTGTTTTGTGAAATTCGAAAAATAATTGGGTGTGTTTATCAAGTTATGTATGTTTTTTTGGGTGTTGTAATGTAGTTACGTTATTTCTATCCTGTTCGACATTTGTTACATAAACTATTGAAATGTTAGTGTTCCTAATGATCATCTTAACTTTGTTTTTCATAGACACTAAGATGCAATCAAATTAAATAACACGATCATGCTATTCTATTACTTTATTATCATATGTAATAATTGTTTCCTTCTTTTTTTATTTTAAATGAAAATTAAAGTTAAAAGTTGGGGCCAAAATTTATTAGCATATGCTATAAGGTTTCTATATCTCAGTCAAATGTAAAAATATTCCAAGACTTGTGAATTTTATAATCCTTCATGTTTAACAACCATCACCTTGCATGGAAAATAAAGATAGAGCCATGAAGTTTCAAAATTCCAATTTCAAAATTTCCATTTGTTGGCCTTGCACGGTTTTTATATTTTTCACTTCAATATATAAGCACATCTTGATGTGGGTAAACCCCCTACTAGCATCTCGCATTTATCCTATTTATGTTTGCATTCTAAAATAATACTAAAAAATAACAATAATATAACAATGATCAATGAGTAATTGTAGAATATATCCTTAGATGATGCATTTTTTTTTCCTTTTTTTGTTCTTTTTTGAAATTGTTGGAAATTGAAATTGTTTAAGTATCTTTTGTAATGATTAAATTAAAATTGTTAAACATTATTAGAAATAAAAATTGTTTATGTATATTTTGTGATTGTTGGAAATTGGAATTGTTTATGTATATTTTGTGATTTTTGGAAATGGAAATTCTTTATATATGTTTTTGTGATGTTTGAATTGAATTGTTCGAAATTGTTGGAAATAAAATTACTTGAAATGTAAATTTTTTATGTATATTTTGTAATTTTTGAATTGACATTGTTTGAAATTATTGGAAATGAAAAATGTTTATATATGTTTTGTAACTGTTGAATTGAAATTGTTAGAAATGAAATTTTTTTATGTATGTTCTGTGATTGTTAGAAATGGAACTTGTTTATATATATTTTGTATAATTATGTATGTTGAATAAATGAATTATTAGTTTTTGACTTATGATAAATTGTGTTGAATTATCAAATTAGTAGTGGAAATTCATTTGTTGGTTTTCGTGATGATTGTGGAAATGTTGAAGGTGGTAGTGGTAGTGCTCCATCCTAAGCCCAGCAAGAAGCGAATGTTACACCTAGACCTGATTTTAGAAAAAGAAGAAGGCAGGTGACTAGTTTTTTGGCACCACGAACAACTCTTAGAACCCAACCTTCAATTCTTAGTGTCATGCAATTAAGAGATACGACTCACAATGTAGATATGACAGTACGTAGATGGTGGTATGATACAGGTGCATTATTCAATGCTTCCTGTAACATCCCACCCCCGACAGGAAGGGTAAAATAGTAAATTAGCAAAGGATGAGAGTGATTGGGATTAATTAGA
>JANITX010011247.1:0-10035 GCA_027564395.1 Erythroxylum ulei | reverse complement strand
AAAATGTCACAGAATGTGACTTTACGTGACGTTTCATTTTTGTGACTTTTTATGCACGTTTCCAAAAAACGTGACATAATGAGTTTTTTTGTGATGTTTTACAGACGTTTACAAAAAAGGTCACCGAATGTGCATTTCTGTGATGTTTTACGCATGTTTTTTTAATGTACATTTTCGTGAAGTTTTATGCTCATTTCCAAAAAATGTCGCAGAATGTGCATTTTAAGCACATTTTTTAAATGTGCATTTTTTTGACGTTTTATACACGTTCCAAAAAAATATCACAGAATGTGCATTTTTGTGACTTTTTATACATGTTTCCAAAAAACGTCACAGAATGTGCATTTTTCGATGTTTTATGCAGGTTTCCAAAAAAGTCACAGAATGTGCTTTTTCGTGGCATTTCATTCAAGTTTTTTAAATGTGCATTTTTGTGACGTTTTATGCATGTTTCCAAAAAACGTCGCAGAATATGCATTTTCATGACATTTTGTGCACGTTTTTTGATTGTGCATTTTCGTGACATTTTATGCACTTTTCCAAAAAACGTCACAGAATGTGCTTTTTCGTGACCTTTTATGCACATTTTTTGAATGAGTATTTTCGTGACGTTTTATGCACGTTTTCAAAAAATGTCACAGAATGTGCAATTCTGTTACTTTTTATGCACGCTTCCAAAAACGTCACAAAATGTGCATTTTTTGACGTTTTATGCACGTTTCCAAAAAAAGTCACAGAATGTGCATTCTCGTGATGTTTTATGCACGTTTCCAGAAAACGTCGCATAATGTGCATTTTTTTGACGTTTTTTGCACATTTTTTGATTGTGCATTTTCTTAACGTTTTATGCACGTTTCCAAAAAATGTCAAAGAATATGCATTTTTGTGACGTTTTATATACGTTTCCAAAAAACATCACAGAATGTGCTTTTTCGTGATGTTTTATGCATATTTTTTAAATGTGCATTTTCATGATATATTATGCACATTACAAGAAAACGTGACAGAATGTGCATTTTCGTGATGTTTTATGCACGTTTCAGGTCATTTGGATGTCTAGAGAAGAAGTTATGGCCAAAATACTCTAACACGTTTATGCCCTCACTTGTAATGTACATTTCTCAGTGCGAATGCCATAACCTTTGCTACAGATGTCGGATTGACTTCGTTTTTAGACCATTGGAAGGAGGACTTCGAGATCTACAACTTTCATGAAGACCTCAAAGGCCAATTCTATTGTTTTACTTCTGTATCGTCTCACTTTTGCATCGTTCACTTTTCTTCCGTCTACTTTCTATCGTCTACTTTTCTTCCTTTCACTTTTCTTCCGTCTGCTTTCTATCGTCTGCTTTTCTTCCTTTCACTTTTCTTCCGTCTTCTTTCTATCGTCTACTTTTCTTCCTTTCACTTTTCTTCCGTTTGCTTTCTATCGTCTGCTTTTCTTCCTTTCACTTTTCTTCCGTCTGCTTTCTATCGTCTGCTTTTCTTCCTTTCACTTTTCTTCCATCTGCTTTTCTTCCTTTCACTTTCTTCCATCTGCTTTTCTTCCTTTCACTTTCTTCCGTCTGCTTTTCTTCCTTTCACTTTCTTCCGTCTCATTTTTACCTCCAGAAGGTCTCCACTTATAAGAATCATAACTTTTGACTCCGATGTCTAAAATTTTCGTAGTATATACCGTTGGAAAGATAAAAGAAAGGTCTACAACTTTCTAGAAGGCAATTTTGCCAAAATATATTTATATCAATCCCAAATTTTGCCCCTAAAGTCCGAAGATGAAATCTCTATTCATACACTAACATACTGCACCCAATTCTTAACTTTATGACAAATTTTGAGACTCTTAGAGACAGAATTGAAATTTGATGTCTTCATAAGAAATGTAGCCATACATTTCTAGTTTAATCCAAATTAAGAATCATCTGATTTGGATAACTAGAGAAAACGTTATGGCTAACAGACCGAAGCACACTTAGTGAATATTTTCCAGATCACTACCAATTTTATTTCAAAATCTTTCCTTATCACAACTCATACCAATATCACTCTTTCTACTCCCCATTTTCAATAAAATCACATTTAATATCAATTATACCCATGTAATTGTCAATGCATGGATGTACCACTTTTTATATGAAAACATCCCATATTTATATGCATATATGCTAATATGATGCATGAGTAAGAAAATGCTTTGTCTTAATTTTCTTTGAGCTCACATGTACTGAAGGTTCGGGTTTTAACCCTTAATATGGGGGCGGGATGTTACATTTCTTCCCCCTTAATAAATTTCGTCCTCGAAATTCTCATCCGATGGATCAATATGGTAGAGGTGATAATCCCTCAAATCCTTCACTATCTCCCATATACTTCATCACTCAAATACTCTATTCCAAATGACCACAGCTGACAACTCAATAGGTTCAATCACTGATTCAGCTATTACACTATCTTGACTATTCCCTTGAATACTCACAAATCTTTTAACCTATTCACATATGACATATTATGAATTCTAAGACCTTTTTTGCCAGTAACATTAGCTCATAAAAATTTTCATACATACCAATTCGTACAGCTTAACTTATCCTTTCTTCAAATCTAAGCACACCTTGCTAAGGTGGCACTCACAAAAACAATTCATCTCTCCTTTTACAATTCACTTCTCTTTAGTGTTAATGCACTCAACTCTTATGCCCATTTCACTATATCGGGTGTTAATCCACCTAACTCACTTATCTTTCATAAATCACTTTACTCTTATTTCAGATTCATCTCTCTTACTAATAGTATCTCACATTTACTATGGCCTTATACCATTTTAGGCCCTCTTCCTCTCAATGTAAGGGTGAAAGACCAACCAAAACCTATAATACTATACCAGAGTTGAATTTCATATTACTAAAGTTTACCGATTAGAAAGTACTCACCAATATTATAAAAATCAGGTTAACACTAGACTAAAAATAAAAGTAGGACTAAATTGAAAAAAGGACCAATATTTTCTCATCCCTAATAACTCTTACCTCAGTCTCGTATATTATCTTTTCATCCCTAAATTGTGATCTCCCTGATGATAAGATGTTATTTTAATATATTAATTATAATTATCTTTTTTGTTTTAGATATATTTTGGTGCTTAAATATGAAAATTAATGTTTGTTTTATTTTAGGAGATGAAGTGAAGATTGTATCAAATTGGAACATTATTGGTAAAAATCACAAATTTTGGAAAAATATTAACATATTACTATAACGGATAAAGCGAGATCACGACTAATGCCAGATTTACTTAAAGACTTGGAGTTTAATTAGGAAACTTCTTTCCATGCCTATTATGTACGGAATAAGAATCTTTGCAAGATAGGACTAGACTAGGTTTAAAGTAGGAAAAACAACAGGAGAGACATCTTTCACCTCTCCAACTTTCTCTTTTCGTTTCTTTAGATTTTTCTCTTAATCTTTTTTTTTTCCTATTTTTGATGTTGAAACTTAAGCCATGTGTGGCTAAATTTGAACATTCTTATTCGAAGGAATTCAAAACTCTAGTTATAACCTTGTAAGGTTTTGTTCTAAACTTTTATTCATGTTTTAATTCAAGTATTTTTTGTTTTGTGTGCTTATATTTCATGAATAATTGATATTGATTAATCTGACAAATTGATTTGATATAGATATCCATGAATTCAATGATGCGTAATTGTAATGAAGGATTGGTACAAGTAGTAGATTGGTTATTTAAGAATTTACTTACTTAACTAATGATAAATAAGAAAACTAAGTTGAATAGTTACAGCTATCTCAATTATTTAATTTAGGGTCTAATTATTTTCACTAAGCTTATTCTATCATTAAATTGATATGAACTACTATCATACCCAGTCAATTAATGATAAGTTTTGGTTTCGATGTTAGGTTTGAATCAATTAATTTAAGAAAATTTAAAACTTATTATGACTATCCTAATATGTTTTAGACAAACTGCTTAAATTATGAAAATTATTCTTTTTAAACCAATTATTAATGTTACAATTAAATGAGATATTTTCCTTAAATCGAAATTAAGTACTCTTAAATTTTGACCTTTTATATTAAGTTGATTTATTTTAATTTCTTGTTAATCTTAGTTAATTAATCAGAAACCTCTACTTTATTTTATTATTTAAAAATAAGAAATTAGTATTTAGTTCTTTTGAAATTTGATGACGTTGTACAACTACTTAAGAAATTAGAAAATTATAATTATTTTTGAGGACTTTTACGACTTGATCACCTGACTGTCACTTATAATCATGTTTGCCCCTCATCGCAAATTTTTGTTATCATTGATGATCGTCGTTGTCGCTATCTACCTTCCTTTGATTTGGTTTTAAATCCCACGTCTCCACCTCATTGTTAGCGTGATTGTTTGTCACCCTCGCCTTCATTGTCATAATCTTCTGTTCTGCCGGTGTTAGTCGTCGTCATCGTCATCATCTTATCTGCTCTGCCACTAGTCAACATCTTCTATGTCCTATCTTCTGTCTCTCGTAACTTTTGGTATTATGAAATTAGGGATTAGGGTTTTGAAATATTGTGATATTGGGGATTGGTGTTATTTAATTTAGTTTTATTATTGTCATTTGGTTTTCAATCAATTTGAATCAATCCTATATCTCCACTTCGTCATTATCGTGACTGATTATCAGCCTCGCCCTTATTGTCATCATATTTTGTTCTCCCCTTAGCCGTCGTCATCTTCTCTTCTCCGTCACCAGTCATCATCTTCTATGTCCTCAATTTTGTCTCTCGTAAGTTTTGGTATTATGTAATTAGGGATTAAGGATTTGAAATACTATGATATTGAAGATTGGTGCAATTAGTATTATTTTATTTAGTTTATTATTTTATTTAGTTTTGTTACTGATAAATCTAGTGTAATTTTTCATTTAATTTGTGATTTTCTAATATACATGGACTTATAAAGTTATAATTATTACATTCTTAGAATGGAGTGGACTTATAAGTTCATTATATTGTATTGCATATTTAAAATATATTAAATAAATAATAGTTTGATGTATTTATAAAAATTATATGTATGTATATATCATATAAAAATACAAATAAATATTTAACGTCAAATAACTAAATTTAAAAGAAATTCTAAAAGAGATAATGATTAATTTTTATTTATTTTTAAATATTTTAAATATAATTTTTATTAATTTATAGTTTCTAAATCATATTTTATAATACGCTTGAAATTTTAGCTCAAATGATATTATTAAATTAATTTTAGATTTATTTGAGAAGAAAAAGGTTTTAAATCAAATTTATAGCTTTGATTAAATGAAAAAGGCTTTATCTTTCAAAACCTTTTGAACTAAATAATCTTTATTCATTTATTATTTTTGTTAATTACACACCTAAGAGAGTGTCGAAGTCATGCTCCATCTCAAGTTAAAATATGAGTTTAGATCAAAGATATGGATATTGTACATTTTACTAAAGTTTACTAATCAATAAGTACTGATTGGTATTGGTTCTGCCGGATTTTGCTGGGGCTGAACATCATCGTTTGGAACCATAATGTTATGTGATCTTGGCTTCTGAATACATGCAAAACAGATAAAAACACACCGGGAGTTGGTTCCCGGATGGCCTCTCCGACGCTCAAGTTAGTCTTTTGTCTAAGTTTTGATTGCAAAGAATGGAGAGGAAGCTAGGGTTGCATTGTCGTACCTGTATCATGGTAGAATAGTACCTTATATAAGTTGTGGACGCTAGGTTTAGGTCTTCACGTAGATCATTGTGTTTACATAGGAGGCTAACTCCTATGAATGGGCTGTGGGCATGTGGAGATGGGCCTGGGCCTAGCACAGCCGACCCAACCAGTATATAAATTTATCTTGTGATGATCTATGCAAATAACTAGTTATAAACATGATTTTCCTTTATAAAAATTATCTTAGCATTAGATTGTGTACTTTCATAAGTTTAATTAATTCCATATCTGTCGTTATATCTCTTTTAAGCTCCAAGCATACTATCTAATTTTAACTTCTTATAGTGGACATAGATAATGATTATTTGAGAAAATTAATCTCCTTTTTTAATTTTTTATTTTCATAATGATTATTTGGAAAACTAATAATGGTAGCATTGGTCGATCATTCTACATATTGGTTGACTATTCTATCATAGTAATTGACCAACACGATCACATATTCATGGTATATGTTATCAAATCGTATTGGTCGATTACTCACCTTTATTGATATACCAATGTACCTAAAAACTTAACTTTGGTTGACTACTAACTTATATTAGTTGACCTATGTACTTAAAAATAAGTTTTCCAAACTTCTCAAATTCTTTCAAAGATAGAAACATACTCTTTTGATAGAAACTTGACTCAATACTATTTTAAAAGTTTTCCAAAAGTTTATTTAAAGATCAAAACATATTTTTTCTTAATTATGAAAGAATTTATGCATTACGTCTTATATGTAAAGGATCATGCAATGATTGAGTGTATATTTCATTAAAATGATAATATATCTTTATTCTTTGATTGCTCTTTTGGTTTAATTGGATTCTTAGTCCATTTTACTCTTCCATTGTACTTGATGTTTCACATAGTAGCTTATTAACATCATTAACGATAAAAACATGAATAGTAATATGTTTTGTTATCATCAAACCATGAAATAAACATATCACTTAGTTTAACAAATCCTTATAAAGATTAGTGTACATTTAATTAACGATTGTAATTTCCTTATTTTTTTATAAAGATTTAATTGCATGACCGTTATTTTGGTAGTTTTATGTCCATTATGACTCATATTTATTAAATTACTCCTATGTATCATAAATTTTTCTTTACATACAAGATTAGCTTAATCAATATTAGTCATAAAAAACACCAAACAATGACTTCTAAAATTTTGTAATTTATAAATGAAAGATTATAATAAACACACTATATGTCTTTTACTAACTTGCTCATCAGTGATTGCAATTGATTCATAAAAAATTAATTTCAATCTCTTACCATTATTAGATAAATATATACGTTTGAAAAACCATGTAGGTTCCATATATGCATTATTGTGTTAAATATTCTACTACTTGCTACCCTTCTTTTGATTTATTATTTTCATTAAGTTTTAAATTTTTTAAAATTGGATCACAATTAAAAAATTGATTTCCACTTTAATAAATTAAATAATAGTAGACAAGATTACAAACATGTTAAACTTATAAATATTAATTGAATTAAATATATGATTTACTTTTAAACTAATAGCTTATCAAATAATTTATTTTAAATATGTAATCTAAGAATTATTGTATACACTCAAATTTAATTCACGATACCGGATATAATTTTTTAGGGTTTGCATTATTGAAGAATTAAATTATAGTGGATATTTTAGTTCTTTGATTTTTATTTTAATGATTATATTTAAAATTATTATTTGTTATTCTATAATATATCACGTAAACTATAAGATTTTCGTATATTTATAATTGTAAAATGATTCATATTATAATTTTAAGATTTTAGTATTGTATTATTTTAAATAAAAATAATATGAAGAATGATTAAACAATATCATAATAAGAGTAACAATAACAACACCTAGTATAAATCTCGTTAAGGCGTGAAGTCTAAAAAGATTTAATAATACTCAACTTTTTAGAGATAATGTTCTCAAATAATCCAATATCATAATA
This sequence comes from Erythroxylum ulei, assembly GCA_027564395.1. Classification (NCBI taxonomy): domain Eukaryota; kingdom Viridiplantae; phylum Streptophyta; class Magnoliopsida; order Malpighiales; family Erythroxylaceae; genus Erythroxylum; species Erythroxylum ulei. The sequence continues at coordinate 2,313 of JANITX010011247.1, read as the reverse complement.
AGAGGGACTAAATAATAGTTTTTAAACACAAACTGAACTGAAAAAAAGAAGAAGTAAAGTTACAAAGTTTCAGCCTATAAGCCTAATCCCCTTTACCCAAGGATTTGAATACCGCACCGTTTCGGTTAGTACTGGTCGGGAATCGGAACTATACGGGCAACCATCGGTACTGACCAAAAATACCGATCGATACCGGTGATTTTCGGTCGATACCGGCCGGTTCCGATAGTACCGGACTAGACTGGCCGGTATTGTAAAATTTAAAAACCCTAAGGACCTAATTGCAATTTTGAAAAAATTTTAACCCTAAAATCCCTAACCCCTAACTCTTTCACCATGCTGGACGCTCCTCCTCTCCTTCTTCTCTCATCGCTGTACCGCGTCGTCTCCTCCTCGCCGCCACCGCCCGCCTCTGCTCTTCTAACCGTTGCTGTCACCTGCCTCCTCCTCGATGCTCGCCTCCTTCGCTCTTCCTCCCTTGGTCGTTCTCCCTTCGCTTCGTCATTTCTCCACACAGACCTGACACCACCACCTTCTCCACTCCTCTCCACCGCACCGCGACACCGCAGGGAAGCCACCGGAGATGCATCTGAAGCCACCTGAGACGGGTCGACACTCTGACTCATGACAAAACCCGAAGACCCGCCAAGACCCAAAGTTGGTTTTATGATTTTTTTTTAATTTCGAAAATTTCATGCTTAATTAAATTTTTTGTTGTGTTGGATACTTAGATAGTTGGATTGTTATGGATTTGGTTGGATGATGACGGTGTTGGAGACTTGGATGGTGTTTTTTGTGTTGTTGGCTTGTTGCGTGATCTAGGGTTTGGAATTTTGGTTGGATGATGCATGGTGTTGGGATTTTGGAATATGGATTGTGGATGTGGAATTATGGATACTGAATTGGTTGGGTTTGGTTGTGTTTGTGTATGAAATTATTTGGTTGGAGCTGGAAATGAGATCTGAAATTTTGAATCTGAATTAAATTGGTTGTGTTTTGTTGTGTATCTGAAATCTGAAATAAATGTCATTTGTGTTGTTTTGGTTCATGGATGTTCGGTTTGGAATTTGGTTTGGTCAAGATGAAGTTGCAATTTATAAATTAAGGGCATAAATTTATAACATAATGAAACATGTTTACTTTGAAAGTTGACCAGAAAAAATTGCAATTTAAGGCACAAAATTAGAATATAATGAAAAACCCTTTTTAAATCAAAAAATATAGAAATTGAACTTGCATTGGTTCAGTACTTCGATTGGCAATACAAAAGGGCTATTTGCTATTGTTAAGAGTTAAGATCCTTATAATCAATTTGAAAAATTTTTAACTCTTAAATTGAAAATTATGATACTATAAATAACATATATATAATTTTTTAATTTTCACATGATTTTTATTAAATTAAATATTGGTTTTATAATAAAATGAAATTGTTGATGATGTATGTTTTGGAATTATACATAAACAATTTTTATCAAATTGTTGATGTATGTTTTATGATAGTTGGAAATTAGAAATTGTTAGAAATTGATAAAAATGGAAATTGTTGATATATGTTTTGTGATTGTGGGAAATTGGATCTTGTTGTAAATGGAATTTGTTGATGTATGATTTATAATTGTTGGAAATTGGAAATTATTAGAAATTGACAAAAATGGAAATTATTGATGTATGTTTTGTGATTGTGTGAAATTGGAAATTGATAAAAATATAAATTGTTGATGTATGTTTTGTGATTGTTGAAAATTGAAAATTGTTAGAAATTGATAAAAATGGAAGATGTTAATGTATGTTTTGTAATTGTCTGAAATTGGAAAATGTTGGAAATTGATAAAAATGGAAATTGTTAATGTATGTTTTGTATTAGTTGGAAATTAGAAATTGTTAGAAATTGATAAAAATGGAAATTGTTAATGTATGTTTGTAATTGTTAGGATTGAAAATTGTTGGTTATTATTAGAATGGAAATGAAATTATGAATGTTTTGTGATTGTTGGAATTGGAAATAGTTAGGAATGGAAAAACAATAATGAATGTTTTGTGATCGTTAGAATTGGAAATTGTTGGAAATGGAAAGAAATGGAAATAACATTATGATTGTTTTGTAATTGTTGAAATTGCAAATTGTTGGAGTATGTTTTGTATTACTTATTATATATGTTGAATGTTTTGGGTTGTTAGCTTTGTGCATATTATCATTTTGTGTTGAAATTATGTGTTATTTATTTTTGTGTATAGATAAATGGAAGGAAGTTCAAATACTCCCGATCAACCTAGTTCAGGAAGATACAGTGATCCAGCTTGGGCTCACGC
>JANITX010011172.1:0-21965 GCA_027564395.1 Erythroxylum ulei | reverse complement strand
CTCCAATGCCACTAGCGGGCAGGACAAGTGCACTTGACCAATCTTAGGGGACCTAACCAAACCCACATAACAGATATGTTCATACTTAAAAAAAACAAATCAGAGTTGCCCGAAGGCACATTTCGGAAAAAGTCAAGTTTCATAATTATGTCATATCAGACACATCTACATTCAGAAATTCACAACGTCAAACCAATTCATATAACCTAATCTCAATCATTCAAACACAAAGAATTCTCAAATATCAAAAACAAAGAATGTAACACTTAGCAATTTCCAAATCATTCATAATGCACAATTATAACCAGTATTAAAACATTTAATCCCAATGAATTTATCAAAATCAATGAATGAAACAATTTTCATAAATGATGAATTTCAACAATTTTTTTTCATCCATTTATCAAATCATTTAAAACAATGAATTTAACCTTTATAACAATTTTTCAAAATCATTCGGAAACAATAAAATTCGAAAATACTTTCTTTCTTGATTTTTCAAAAACAATAAATTTAAACAATTTTAGCACTTTCTCAAATCATTTCAAAACAATAAATTTAGTCATTCGGAAGTATCAAATTAAACAATATTTTCGAAATTAATAATTTTAAAAAATATTTTTGCTTTCTTTATTTTTCGAAAACACATAGATAACTCATAATTCAACTTATAAATATGTTACCCACCTCATATCCATGCTCGGAACTTGATTAAATCATCAATTTCTCCAAAGCCTCATTGAAAACCCTAAATCAAGACAAAAATCCCCAATTTATAATCATCTAAAATTGACCATCAATTGGGCATAAATCACTAAAATAAACTATAGAAAACCTAATCCCATAACCTTCTTAAACTATCTAAACCAAAAACTCTTTAAAAGATCAAAGATCAAAAACATCTCTTACCTTCATCTTCTCCCATTTTCGAAAATTATTGGCTCATGTTGGAGCTCTTGAGCTCCTCCATCTTTTCCCTCTTGGAGCATGGTCGAAAACCCTCTAAGAAACCAAGAAAAAGAAAACCTAACCTTTGCCTTTCTTCTTTCTCCCCATCACCGAAGCCATCTTCTCCTTCTCTCTTCGTTCTTCTCTTCTTTCATTTTCTTTCTTATTTTCGTGTATCTGCTGCTTCTCTTTAACTAAAACGATAGCCAGCTTTTATTTCCTTCTTCATTCATTTAATGAATGATAAAATACCAAAAGGCCCTTGCCTATAAGCCTTCAAACTTAGTCCTTTAAGTGATGTACCTAAAATGCCCCTGAAACATTCTTGAAAAACTGACATCTTCCTTCCTGATTTTGAGCAGGTAAATGACATAATTTGGTAACACTTCCTTCTATATAAGTGTTCTTCTATCTCTAACGTTTCCAAAGACACCAAAAACGCTCAAATCGGTTCAGAAAAGAAGGAGTTATGGCTAAAATACTTTCAAACCTGAACTTAACCACGACTGAACCTTACGCCAAACTTCACTCCAGAAATTGAACATCTTACTGGCTAAATTAAAATTCCATTTCTTTAGAAAAAATGTAGCCTTATATTTCTAGTTTAATCCAAAATAAGAATCACCTCATTTGGATAACTAGAGCAAACGTTATAGCCAAAATACTGACTGCACTTATCAGTCCAAGACTGAACACTAAAACCGACTTCAATTCAGAAATTGAAAGTCTTAGGGGCTAAATTAGAATTCGATTCCTTCAAATGACTTGTAGCCCCATGTCTCAATTTTATTTTGGAACAAGAAAAAATTCAATCGGATCTCCACAGACCAATAATTTCTCAAAATACTGAACCATGTTCAGAAAATTGTCAACTCAATTTAATTAAATCAATCTCTTTCAATTTAATCTCAAAAATTATAAAATTTCCCATCATAATGTAGATAAATGTCTTAAGAGTCCAACGCTTTAAAAATCAAGTCAATCGGATGTCGGACGAAGAAATTAGAAGTAAAAGAGTGAACAAGGGTCGGATTAGGGAAGGAGAATAGCAAAAACAAAAGGATTTTTCATTCATATCTATAACCGAAATTCCAAAAATCATAACTCTTGATAACGAACTCCAAATTTGACAAATTTGGTATCAATGGAAAGATAAAAGGAAGCTCTAAAACTTCCATGAAGAACTCGAAAATCAATTCCATCTCTAAAGGGGCAAAAACCTAGTCAAAGTTACTGCCCCTACTTGTCATCTCAAAACAGTAACAAAACTTCCAAAAATCATAACTCCACATTCCATGGTCCAATAATTGCATACTTTATATCAATGGAAAGATAAAAACATAATATACAACTTTCATGAAGCACTTAAAGGAAATTTAAACTTCTAACTATGTCAATTTTTCACTCAAAGATTCTGCCATGTGAAACATCACCTAAACAAAATCCAAACATCAAACATTCATATCTCTCAATTTCCACATCCAAAAATTGCATACTTTATAGCGTCGGAAAGATTGAAAGACAAGATAAAACTTTCATATAGACCACTTACTCCAATTCAGACTAAATCCATACGACGAGTGGCCTCAAAGCTGAGTACTCGCAATTGTACACTTATGGTCATTTTCCAAACACAAAGCAAAATAACCTTATCGTCGGAAAATCATAACTTCCACTCCCGATATCGAAAAATATCAAACTTTATGGCGACAGAAAGCTCTCGACGGAAGCTACAAGTTTCATGAAGATCCTTCTCTCATATTCTGTCTAAATCAAAAAGTCAACTCTCTATGACCAAAAAGTCAAACTTTTCTTAATTCTTCATATTCTCACACTTTTCTCTTTATTTCTTAAATTTTTAACTCCATTAAAGCAATTTATTCACTAACAATTTCATTTAAACTTCAAACGCCATTTTAGGCCATACCTTAACATAAACCTCAATAACAAAAGCATTTTTCGCCTATCTTAATCTCATCTAACTATTCACATTCAAATTTTCTTTTTATTCTAATTTCCTCATTTTCATGTCACTTGACATTTCAAAATTTCAAGGAAAGTTCGGGGTCTAACATTACAAGATTTTGAAATCTATATGTTATGTGGGTTTGTGGTAGTCCCTTAAGAACCGTCACGTGCACGTTGACCAAAGTATAGGCTTCTCTCACATGCCTGCTAGTGGCATGGAGCTCCCTCAAGAACTCACAACTACACAGGACCTTTATATTGGAAATGTGTAGTGCATCATGTTTTGGACTTACCCAAACCATTTGATATGTTTATGTGTTCATAACAAATTGATATGAGTGATGCATTCATGATTTGTATGCACATGAATTTCTGCATTGAAAATGATTTATAAATATTTTTGCTTGTTACAAGCTATAAAATTGTTACCCATAGGCTCTAAGCTCACCCCTCGATCTCCTCCCAAACATTCAGGTGATGAGCAGGATATCGAGTAGGTCAAGGGGCAAAGCAGCATTCCTAGTTTTGGTTATTTTGAATTTAAAGCAAGTTTTGTAAACAAAGGCTTTAGTTGCATTTTGAGCGAATCTTAGTTTCTGTAACTTTTGTATTTTGGGATTTTAAATTATTAATGTATTTGTACCTTGAAATGCCCACTAAAGCTTTGTAAAAACTCTTGTCTTTTGATGCTAATGGAATATACTTGCATTTTGTTCATAACTCTCTCAAGTTTGTATGTTGTTTTTTTAAAGTTTTCATAAGGAAAAATTCGTGATCTGACTTCGGGGGAAAAACTGGATTAATCTAGGCTGATTTAGGCAAATGTGTCTTCTAGAAAGTTGTAGATCTTTCTTTTATCCTTCCAACGGTATATAGTACGGAATTTTTAGACATCTGAGCTGGAAGTTATGGTCCGTATGAGGGAAGATGTTCAAGAGGGAAGATGTATCTTCTGCTTTTTGCTTCTTTTGTGATGACATCACATGGTTTGTTATGATGTCATATCTTCTATATTTTGCTTCTTCTGCTTTTACTTCTTATGTGATGACATCACATGGTCTGTGATGACGTCATCTCTTCTATGTTTTGCTTCTTTTGCTTTTTTCTTCTTCTATTTTTTGCTTCTTCTGCTTTTTGCTTCTTCTACTTTTGCTTCTTCTATGATGACATCACATGATCTGTGATGACATCATATCTTCTATGTATTGCTTCTTCTGCTTTTGCTTCTTCTATTTTTTGTTTCTTCTGCTTTTTGCTTCTTCTGTTTTTTGCTTTTTCTGTGATGACATCATATCTTCTATATTTTGCATCTTCTGCTTTTTGCTTCTTTTATGTTTTGCTTCTTCTGCTTTTTGCTTTTTCTGTGATGACGTCACATGGTCTGTGATGATTTCATATCTTCTATGTTTTGCTTCTTTTGCTTTTTGCTTCTTTTGTGTTTTGCTTCTCGTGCTTTTTGCTTCTTCTGTGATGACGTCACATGGTTTGTGATGACGTCATATCTTTTATGTTTCACTTCTTCTATGTTTTGCTTATTCTGCTTTTTGCCTCTTCTATGATGACGTCACATGGTCTGTGATGATGTCATATCTTCTATGTTTTGGTTCTTCTATTCTTTCTTCTATGTTTTACTTCTTCTAATTTTTGCTTCTTCTGTTTTTCACCTGGCCTATCTTCTATCCCATTTTTATCCCTTTACAAAATAGAATCTGTCTTTGAGGTCTTCATGAAAGTTGTAGATCTTGAAGTCCTCTTTCAAACTATCCAACGAACACCTAATTCCAATATTTGTAGGGAAAGTTATGGCAATTTTCCTCATTCATCTATCTTTTTCCATTAGTCTACTTTTCATCTGTACCTATCTTCTATCCCTTTTTTGATCCTTCAAAAGATAGAATCTGTCTTCAAGGTCTCTATGAAAGTTGTAGATCGTGAAGTCCTCTTTTGAACCATCTAAAGAACACCCCGTTCCGTTATCGGTAAGGAAAGTTATAGCAATTTTCCCCATTCGTCTGTCTTTTTCCATTAGTCTGCCTTTCGTCTATACCTATCTTCTATTCCATTTTTGAACCTTCAAAAAATAGAATCTGTCTTTAATGTCTTCATGAAAGATGTAGCTCTTGAAGTCCTCTTTCTAATACTATAAAGAACACCTTAATCCGATATTTGTAGGGAAAGTTATAGCAATTTTCCCCATTTGTCTATCTTCTTCCATTCGTCTGCTTTTTCATTTGGTTTCATCTATACCTACCTTCTGGTCCTTTTCGACCCTCTAGGCGATGAAATCTTTTCGGAAAAAGGTAGAGGTAAGCTGTGTTGGTGTTTGTCTTGGTGGGGGCAACCACCCTTGTAGGACAAGTGTCCAGATGTCACTCAGGATGTCGGGCTCGTGACCCACGAGGGCGAGGTGTCCAACAGCTTGTGTTCCTCTCCTTAAAGCAATATTAGAGAAGCAATGTGATAAATGAACTGGGTTAAAGTTGTGTCCCAAATTGTGTTTGTAACAGAAAGCTTATATAAAGTGATGTGGAAACCTTAAGAATATGGAAGAATTTTAGTTTAGTTATACTTCTTTTTAAGTTGTAAATAAGGTTATCAATTATTTAAAAAGAGAAGCCTATAACACATCTTGCAACCGTCTGCAATGAGATTAGAGATCAAAATCAATTAAAGGAAGTAAATATATTTAGACGATTGAGATCATCATTAGGGAAAATCTTTGCAATAAGTTCTTCCATAATTTTTATTTTTAGGATGATTAATGGCTAATTTATTTTATATTTAGATTAGATGGCATCATAGTTGATTCTTATGTAAATTAATTATAGTGTTCTAATAAAGGGTTTTAGGTTTGTGAAATATATATATTGTTCTTCATGTTGGTTAGGTATAAGCGAAAGCTTAATGGTAACATTAAATTTACTTATGAACATTGTTGAAAGAAGGGTGACCGTTTATAAAGTTCCATAAAATTTAGTGCATTCTTAGATATGTTAATCAAATAGATAAATCAATTAATTAATTGAGGGATAAGTGGTTATACATCGAAAGGTGATAGTTTATTACACTAGGAGAGTTTATAAGTTTAAGCCATAAAATCTTTAAATTATTGAATCATAAATACATGTTAAAACTACGGGAATTCTTATTTAGATGTGTATATAATTTGATTTCCTTTTATCGATTATTCACTTGATTATATATAGTGTTATTTCGACATATTTGTTTTAATTTAGATTTAGTTAAATAAATCAGGACTTTATTTAACTAGATAATAACGTGAGGGTTAGCTTAGTATTTACACTATCCTCGTGGGATTAGCTTCTATTTATCATTACCTTATTACAAAATGATAGGTCCATTTGCCTTAGTCTTATACTAGGACAGTAGAGAAATTAAGTTTTGGCATTATTTTTGAGGACCTAATAATGTTAAAAAGGCTCAGTAACTATTAATCTAATCATTTTGTTTATTTTGTATATGTTATTTTATTTATTCTTATTTCATATTTAACTTAGTATTATTATTGTTGTTTTTATTGTTTTCATGTTTTCTCTTTTGGTCTTCTTCTTTTTCTACTTATGGATCAATTGGAAATATCCTCTATATTAGTTAAGGATAAGGCTACATACTATTGGACCTCTCCTGATCTTATGTCTCCTGACCCTATGTGTTAGTGAGATTTATATTGGGTGTTGTTGTTATTGTATTCTTTTTTATTTTTAATTTCTAATTTTTTATGCATTTGTTATTTTGACTTTATATATGTGACACTTGGTGTATGAAAATAAGCAAAACCCTTTTTCATTGTTAATGAAGATCTAAAATTTGAAAAGAACCTTTTTTGGATGCTCAAGAAAAATGTAAAAAAAATCAACCTAAGTAATCCAACAACTTAATACAATGAAATTAAAGAATAGAACGATGTTGGACTATGTGAAGCCATCACTTTACATATGCATTCCAACATTGCTAGACCAAAAATTATAGTGAATAATTGTGAAATTAAATTGAATATCATCCAAATGTTACATTAAATCATATTGCTTGATTGTAGATGGGGATCTTAATGCACATATCACTAACCTTTTAGAGATATATGACATGTTCAAGATTAATGAGGTGATATTGATGCTATATGGTTAAATTTATTAATTTTTGATTTAGGAGATGAAGATACAATTGATTGAATTTGTTGCCTTTGGCTTTAATCACTATATGAGAAACTTTAGAAGAAACCTGTTTTGGCCAAGTACTTTCTATCAACTAAAATTAAAGTTGAGAAATGACATATCTACCTATAAGTAACACGATGATGAGATACTCTATAAGTCATGGAGGAGATATAAAACTGCAAATTTGAGAAACATATCTATATGTACAGGCAGCATGATAATGAGATACTTTATAAGTGATAATATACCTATACGGTTGTAAGTTTAGACATTCTACAATGGTCTAGATTATGCAACAAAGCACATAGTTGATGCATTTATTAGGGGGACCTTGAATAGCAAAACTCCTAATGTCACTTTGGACTTAGTTAAAGAGATTGCGATGAACAATTATGGGAAAAAATTAATTAAGGAAATAATAAGTAGATTAATATGTGCATACAAATTCGATGTATTCACAACATTTATAGCTCAAGTTGAGGTATTATTATGAAAAATTGATATCTAAGTGGAGTGTAATCAACTCAAGCATTGAGTTGTAAGTCGTGTGGGGAAGTATATACTAGCATTGATTGCCAAGTTAGTAGTCCCTTTATTAAGTCAATTAAAAACGATGACTATTTAGGGAACAACCAATAACAATGAGATAATACCTATAGTAGCATATATAATCTAAGGTGATGAAATCATCCAAACTTAGTTGGAGCAAGCAAGTAGGTAATGTAAATTCTAGACCATGTAAAAACCTAGATTCTATAAAGACCTTAACATAGAAAAAGACAAACTAACTTAATAGTTAGCTATTAAGAAGCTAGCTCATACAATTTTTTAGAGTTTCGAGAGGTTAGAGTTGAAAATGGATCAATTAGTAACTTCAAATAAAAATTTATAAGTTCAAATTGGATATTTGCCCAATTATATCAACTTAAGGGGTAGGGATCCTTTTCAAGTAAGGTGGAATTAAACCCAAAGTGGTGGGTGATGGCAATCAATTTATAGAGTGATAAGGAACGATATATGATAAGAAAGACAAGAAAGTTAAAGGAGAATATGGCATCTTCAGTTATACGGATGATTAAAAAAAATTCCTTCTTTAATGGTTTATATTATATTAGTGGTGCAATAAATAATAAATTTCATAATTTGTTGTAGGATATCATTAAGAAAGGTGCACTGCATAATAACATCAAGTAAGGAAGGTATGACAATAATGAAGATGATTGGTTGGTATGGATGCATATGAAGGCATATGAAGAAGAAAGCTTTTAGGGAAAGGAATAAGACCTTCATGTGGCACTTATATAACTCCAAAACAAAGGGGACACAAGTTTGTTGTCTTATATTATAACCAATACAAAGGAGGCAGTCCAACTAAATGAATGTAAAGAAACAGTTGTTAGGAGGCAACCTAACTAAATTTAATTTTTCATCTTTAAATTTTCATTAGTTACTTCCAATTAAGAGAAACTATTTAGATTTGGATTAAGGTTATTTTATTTTAATATTCTATTTTATTTTACTTTTTAAAGCTAAAATCATATTAAATAGTCATTTAAGTGTTTTAGTAATTGTTTTGAGTATTGTTTTTTTTATAGGCTGAAGGCAAGAAAGAAAATATTGCACATAATAAATAGAGAATAGCTTGTAAAATAATGAATTTATAATTCTAGTCCAAAGAAAAACATAATCTAGAACACACCCATATCACAAACTATGTCTCAATTTAGATTTGCCAAGATCAAAGTTTTTGAGTTGTTGAAACCCTCAAAATTAATTCTGATTCTCCAAACTTCTTGCAGTAGTAATGAAACTAGGTTGAATCCCAAGAGAACTAAATCATAGTTTCATAATTTCAAAGAATAAAATAAAGTATAGGGGTTTCGATTAATTAAATCATTAACTAAATTAAACAAGGAATCAAAATAAATTAATTGAATATAAAAGGGAGAAATTCAAGATTACTAAACTCTAATTTAGGGGAAAGATCTCACTTAATTGTAACTTTGATCATTGATATAAAAAGAATATTTGTCACAATTCAAGCGGTTAGTTTGAAACATATTATGAGAGTCATAATAAGTCTCAAAATTTCCTAAATTAATTGGTTCAATCCCAACATTCAAACCAAAACTTACCATCAATTGACTAGGTGTGAAAACATTCCATATCAATTAAATGATGGCAATAAACTTAGTGAAAAAGACTAAACCCTAAATTAAATAATTGAGATAGTTGCAACTTTTTAACTTAGTTTTCTTATTTACCATACGTTAAATATGCAATTTTGTAAATAAACTATTTGCTACTTGTACCAATCTTTCATAACAATTACGAATCATTGAGTTTGTTGGACACCCCACTCTCTTGAGTCATCCTAAATGACATCTGGACACGTGTCCCACAAGGGTGGCGTGCCCCCACCAAGACAACTTCTACTATTTCCGAACAAATGCTTGGGAGGAAATTCAATTTGACTTGTTCATAATATTTGTGGCTCTATGTCTCCAGTTTATTTAGAGACAAGAATTGACTCATTTGGAGATCCTATAATAAAGTTATGGCTGAAAGAATTGACCAAGGTTTTGACCACAATCATATTGCACTTGCCTTAGGGCAATTAGCATAACTGTCATTAGGGGTATCAGGTTAAGATCATCTTAGGACGATTTTAAAGAGGACTTTAAGATCTACAACTTTGAAGAAGACCTTGAGGTCAGATTTTATCACCTAGAGGGTCAAAATTGACTAGAAGGTAGGTATAGACAAAACTAAATGAAAAAGCAAACTAATGGAAAAAGACAAATGAATGGGGGAAAATTGCCATAACTTTCCCTACAGATATCGGATTTGTATGTTATTTAGATGTTTTGAAAGAAGACTTCAACATCTACAACTTTCATAAAGACTTAAAGACAGATTCTAACATCTGAAGGGTCAAAAATGGATCAGAAGATAGGTATAGATGAAACCAAATGAAAAAGAAAACTAATAGAAAAAGACAGATGAATGGGGAAATTTCCCATAACTTACCCTACGGATATTGGATTTGTGTGTTCTTTAGATGGTTTGAACAAGATCTACAACTTTCATGAAGATCTTAAAGACAGATTTTATCATTTGAAGGGTAAAAAATGGACCAGAAAGTAGAAGATAGCAAAAGATAGACGACACGTCATCATAGAAAAACACAGGCAACACGTCATCATAGACGGCACGTTAGCACAAAAGAACACAGACGACATGTCATCATAGACAACACGTCACAAATGAAACAAAACATAAATGAAACATTATCATAGACGACACGTCATCACAGAAGAAACAAACACAAATGACACATCATTACAGAAGAAGCAAAACATAGACATCACAGACGACACGTCATCACAGAAGAAGCAAAACATAGATAACATGTCATCATAGAAGACACATTGTCACAGAAGAAGCAAAACATAGACGACACATCATCACAGATGACACGTCATCGCAGAAGAAACAAGCATAGACGAAGTAAAATGCAGAAGATACATCTTCCTTTATAAGGACTATAACTTTCAACTCAGATGTCCAAAAATTTCATATTATATATTGTTGGAAAGATAAAAGAAAGATCTACAACTTTCTAGAGGACCCATTTGCCTAACTCAGCCTAGATTAATCCTGATTTGCCCCCAAAGTTAGAACACGAATTTTTCCGTTATGAAAATTTAATAGAAACAACACACTAACTTGAGAGAGTCATGAGCAAAAATGCAAACATATCACATTTGCAGAAAAAGACAAAATTTTTACAAAGCTTTAATGGGCACTTCAAGCTGCAAATACACTAATACATCAAAATCCCAAAATAGAAAAGATATATGAACCACGATTTGCTTAAAATGCAACTAAAGCCTTGCTTTACAAAACTTGCTTTAAATACAAAATAACCAAAACTAGGAGTGTTGCCTTGCCCTTTGACCTACTCGATATTCTGCTCATCACTTGATTGTGTGGGAGGAGATTGGGGGTGAGTTTAGAGCCCGTGTGTAACAATTTTATAATTTGAACAAGCTAAAACATTTATAAATCGTTTTCAATGCAGAAATTCTTGTGTATGCAAATCATGAATGCATCACTCATATCGACTTGTCATGAACACATAAACATATCAAATGGTTTGGGTAAGTTCGAAACATGACGCATGACACATTTCCATCACAATGGTCTTGTGTAGTTGTGTATTCTTGAGGAAATTTCATGCCACTAGCAGGCAGGTGAGAGAAGCCTATACTTGGGTTAACGTGCACGTGACGGTTCTTTAGGGACTACCACAAACCCACATAACACATAGATGTCAAAATCTTGTAAGCTTGATGCCCATAATGGCACATTCTTTTGAAAACTTGCTTTTTCACATGCTTGTTATATCTTAAAAATCATTTCCAAAAGTATGGTTTCATATTCATGCATCATTTCAAAGAATCATTTTAAGAATAACTTTTCATAAATCATCACCCAAATCATGTATAAGCATGTAGCATAATCTTACAGCATTTATAGACATTAAATGCACATGAATGAGGTAGTTGCAAAATTATTTACTGTCATTTCTTGACAAAAAAATTTTGTTGGCTTATTACTTAACTATAAAAGTGAAACCCACCTTAAAGTCCTTGATTATGGTTTGTTCAAATATGCCTCTCCTCTTGCTCCTCTTGTCCTTCTTGATTTTCTTTAACATTGACAAAAGTCCCAAATCAATAAAATTCAAATTGGAAAACCCAAAGAACCAAATATATGAAATTGATCCTAGAATTCTTATACCCATACATTTCCTAAGCTCTTTGAACCAAAAGCATTTCAAAACTCTAAAAGATTAAAATCAACTTACCTTGAATCTTCACCAAATGAAGAAATGTTTGGTTTAAAAGAAAGCTCTTATCTTCCCTTACCTTTTTGCCTCCTTGCACAACACCTAAATCTCTCTAGAAGGCTTAGAAAAGGTGAAACCCTAGCTCAACTCTTTTCTTTCCTCTCAACCACCGAAACCTCTCTTTTTTCTTCCCCTCTTAAAAAAAATTTCATCCTCGAAATTCTTACCTGAGTCATTGAAGAAGTGTGGATACTTTTCTCTCATAGCCTCCGAGGGCTCCCATGTGGCCTCTTGAACAAAATGGTTTCTCCATAGGACTTTGACCAGTTGAATCGTCTTGTTCCTGAGGACCATTTCCTTAATGTCTAAGATCTCCACTGGAATCTCCTCATAACTCAGATCATCTCTTAACTGAACCTCAGTGGTCTGAATGATGTGAGAGGGATCTGATCCATATCTCCTCAATATGGAAACATGAAAGACATCATGAATCTGTGATAATTTCGGTGGCAACGCCAACCTATAGACTAGTGGTCCATTCCTCTCAAAAATTTCATAAGGACCCACATATCTTGGACACAACTTGCCTTTCTTGCCAAATCTCATGACTCCTTTCCAAAGAGATGTCTTAAGGAAGACCTTTTCATTGACTTCGTACTCCATCTCCTTTCGGTGTGCATCAACATAACTTGTCATTCTATCTTGTGCTTTCTTAAGCCGTTGTTTAACTAAGTTGACCTTGTCTACTGTCATCTAAAGTAACTCTGGCCTTATCAGCTTCCTTTCTCCTTCTTCATCCCAACATATCGGAGTTCTACATCTCCTTCCATACAGTGCTTCATATGGAGCCATCTGAATGCTCGAATGGTATGAATTATTATAAGCAAATTTGACCAATGGCAAATGCTCATCCCAAGCTCCTTTGAAATCCACCACACATGCTTTAAACATTCCTTTAAGAGTCCGAATGGTACTCTCAGTTTCACCATCTATATGAGGATGGAAAGCAGTGCTAAAACTCAACTTCGTTCCTAGAGCCTCTTATAAGCTTCCCTAGAATCTCGAAGTAAATCGAGGATCCCTGTCAAAGACTATGGAATTTGGAACCCCATGTAATCTTACTATCTCATCAATATACTTCTTTGCTAGCACATGCAGAGAGTTAGTCTGTTTAGTTGCTAGAAAATGAGCTGACTTCGTCAATCGATGAACAATGACCCATATGGCATCATGCTTCCTACTACTCTTAGGTAAACCCATTAGAAAATCCATAGTTATCCTTTGCCACTTCCACTCAGGAATGGACAATGGCCTTAACTTGCCTGAAGGTGCCTAGTGCTCAACCTTGACTTGCTGACACACTAGACACTTGCTCACATATTCTAATACATCTTTCTTCATGCCTTTCCACCAAAAATGCTCTTTCAGATCTCTGTATATCCTGATGCTACCTAGGTCTATGGCATAAGGTGCATTATGTGCCTCATCAAGTATCTCATCCTTTACTTCCTTGACATTCGGTATGTAAAGTCTATTCCCTACAACTATAAGTCCATCATCCCTCACTACCACTTCTGATTTCTTACCATTTTGAATTTCCTCTTGGAGCTTACTCAATTTTACATCCTGTGCTGTTATCTCTTTAACTTTCTCTCTGAGTATCGATCTCACTCTGAAAGTAGCAATAATACATTCAGGTTCCTCCTGTTTCAAACTTATCCTAAGCTTAGACATCTCCTCCAATAGCGACAGATACACTGTTTGAACATGAGCTATAGAGGATTTCCTGCTCAAGGTATCCGTTACCACATTCGCCTTTCCTAGATGGTACTCAATCAATAAATCATAATCCTTGAGCAACTCTAACTACCTTCTTTATCTCAAAGTCAGCTCTTTTTGACTTAACAAATACTTGAGACTTTTATGATCGGTGAAAATTCTCATTTGAACCCCATACAGATAATGTCTCGAAATCTTCAAGACAAAAAGTATCGCTGCTAACTCTAGATCATGGGTTGGGTAATTCAGTTCATAAGGTTTTAGCTGTTGCGAGGCATAAGCTATTACCTTATCTTCATGCATCAACACATAACCTAAACCCTTTCTCAAAACATCACTGTATACTGTATAACCCTTATCTCCCACAGCAAGGGTCAAGATTGGAGCGCTGGTCAATCTGTGCTTGAGCTCCTCAAAGCTCTTCTGACATTCCTCACTCCAAATAAATTTCTGATTCTTCCTCAATAACTTAGTCATCGGAGTAGCTAACATACAGAATACCTCAATGAATCTCCTATAATATCCTACCAAACCCAAAAAACTCCTCACCTCTATCATAGTCTGGGGTGCCTACCAATTTACCACTACTTCAACCTTCCTTGGATCAATATGTACCCCATCTTTTGAAATCACATGCCCAAGGAATATCACTTCGTGAAGTCAAAACTCACATTTGTTGAATTTGGCATAAAGTTCCCACTCCTTCAATGTCTGCAACACAATCCTGAGATGCTCCTCATGTTCCCCTTCACTCTTGGAATATACTAGAATGTCATCGATAAACACTATGACAAACTGATCTAGATATTCCTTAAAGACCCTATTCATAAGATCCAGAAAAGCGGCTGGAGCATTGGTTAATCCAAAAGGCATGACTAAAAACTTATAATGTCCATATCGTGTCTTGAAGGTTGTCTTGCTTACATCAAACTCCTTTATTCTGAGTTGAAGATAGCCTGACCTGAGATCAATTTTGGAAAAGACCCTTACTGCCTGTAACTAGTCAAACATATCATCAATCCAGGGCAGAGGATACTTGTTCTTAATAGTCACCTTGTTGAGTCTCCAATAATTAATGCACATACGCCATGTTCCATCCTTCTTCTTAATAAACAGAACTAGCACTCCCCATGGTAACGAACTCGACCTTATGTACCCGTTCTCTAGCAGTTCTTCCAACTGTTCCTTAAGCTCCTTCAGCTCCGCTGAAGCCATTCTATAGGGTGGTATAGAAATGGGTACGGTTCTGGGAATCAAGTTCATGGCAAACTCGATTTCTCTCACCGGTAGCAAACTAGGTAAGTCCTCTGGGAACATGTCTGGAAATTCCCTCACAGCTGGAAATTCTTCTAACTTCCCTTCATTCCCTTCGGTGTCCACTACATATGCCAAGAAGGCTCCATACCCCTTTTCCATCATCCTGTCAGCTAACAAAGCCAAAATGATTCTTGGTAATGGTATTTTCCTGTCCCCTCTGAAAATCACCTTCTCACCGTTACCCAAGTCAAATTCCACCTCCTTAAGGCTACAATCTAACTTTGCATGATACTTCTCTATGGCATCCATTCTCAGTATGACATCTAGCCCCTTTAGATTTAGGGGTAGTAAGTCCACTACCAGTTGAGCACCCTCGATGAAAAACTTACAATCCTTATACACTTGACTTATAATCACATTCCTCCTTAGAGGAGTACTAACAATTAAAGGGCTATCCAAAGGCCTCAAATCAACATCATATAATGTCATGCTTGCAGAAAAAAATGAATGCGTCGAGCCAGAATCAATCAAAACACATACTTTAGAATTAAGTAATTGAGCCATACCCGTGACAACTTTAGGTACGGCTGCAGCTTCCTCTCTAGTCATAGCAAATACTCTAGCCTTTGCCTGACCCCTTGGCCTCCCTGGAGGAATAGTCTTCTTTGTAGCTTAAGAACTACCCACCTCTGTGACTGGTCTGTTTCTCCCTGTTTCAGCTCTCTTTAGGGCTTACAACTGGGACCCCTCTTGTTTTGTTGCTTAAGGGCAATCCCTGATCGTGTGTCCCTTCTCTCCACATCGGAAGCATGCTCTAAGTAACTTAAAGCACTCTCCTTTGTAAAGCTTCCCACAATGCTCACATTGAGGGTTTGTGAATTTGCTCCTCCCCGTCCTTCTAGTACCTCCTACACTCGAGGCTTGCCTTGAGACTGCTCTATCCTGCTTGTTCTTGATGGGGCTACTGCTTCCCACTTTACTCTGAGTATGGTAACTCCTTGTACTCCTCTTAAACCTTAGAGTACTTATCCCCTTATTAATAAACTATTCCCTGTTCTTCCTCTTCCTGCTCACTTCATTCCTGATATTCTCCAGCTTCTCAACCTGGAGTGCAGCATCTACCAATTGCTGGTAGTCACAGAAATTATGGATCAGGACTTTCTCCTTGATCCCTAAATACAATCCTCCCTCAAACTTGCGGCACTTATCCTCCTCATTAGCAACAATGTTGGCCGTATACCGTGACAGCTGGGTGAACCTCAGCTTATATTCACTCATACTCAGGTCCCTCTGTGTGAGATTTAGGAACTCTCTAGCCTTCTCTTGGATATAGACCCTCGAGAAGTATTTCCTCCGGAAAGCCTCCAAAAAGTCTCTCCATGACAACACCAGAGGCATATCCTGACTATGGGGCACTAATTCCGACTAATGAAGTGCGTCCCCCTGTAGCAAGCTCACTGTACAATCTAACTTCTCCTCATCCGAGAACTTCATCTGAATCAGAACCCTCTCGGTCCTCTTCAACCAAGCTTCAGCCTCTTTGGGATTTGTAGTCCCATTGAAATCTATAGCTCCATACTTACAGAGCTTATCATAAGGGCCATTCCTCTCCACTGGAGCCTACATTAGAACTTGCAACCTTTGGCCCATAGCATATGTGAAAGCCTGAGCAAAGGCTTGAAAGAAACATGGATCCATGGGATTTGCTTGAGACATAGGAGGAGGCACCTCATGCTACACACTAGATGCCTTAAGAGTCGGAGCAAAATGTGTCCTTATATCTTGCGGGACATAGGATTCATCTGTGCTCCTTTGGCGAGAGCTAGATCAAGTCACAGCTCCTCGAGTTCTCTTTCAAGGCGGCATTTTTCACTCCTTCAATATAAAACCATTGAAAATGTTTAGTTCAAGCAAAACGAATTTCAAAGTACCCAAAACAGTTCAAATCGTATAAAACAATGTCAAATCATGTGAAACAAATTAAATCTTTCATGTCTTAAACTACCCATTTCATGCCTAGGATACTCCTAAACCTAGTCGCTTTGATA
Organism: Erythroxylum ulei; assembly: GCA_027564395.1. NCBI lineage: Eukaryota > Viridiplantae > Streptophyta > Magnoliopsida > Malpighiales > Erythroxylaceae > Erythroxylum > Erythroxylum ulei. Next base: position 4,935 of record JANITX010011172.1, on the reverse strand, counting down.
CCATAAGTGTTGGACACCCCTCTCTCGTGAGTCACGAGCCAGACATCCTAAATGACATCAGGACACGTTTCCCATAAGGGTGGCGTGCCCCCACTAAGACAACTTACTTCTACTATTTCCGAATAGATTCTTGGGAACCTAAAGCGGGAAATTCAATTTGACTTGTTCAGAAAATTTGTGGCTCTATGTCTCCAGTTTATTTAGAGAAAAGAACCGACTCATTTAGAGATCCTATAATAAAGTTATGGCTAAAAAATTGAACATGGTTTTGACCACAATCATATTGCACCTGCCTTGGGGCAATTAGCATAACTGTCATTAGGGATATCGGATTAAGATCATCTTAGGACGATTTCAAAGAGGACTTTGAGATCTACAACTTTGAAGAAGATCTTGAGGTCAGATTTTATCACCTAGAGGGTCAAAATGGACTAGAAGTTAGGTATAGATGAAACCAAATGAAAAGGCAGATTAATGGAAAAAGATAGATGAATGGGGAAAATTACCATAACTTTCCCTACAGATATCGGATTTCTGTGTTATTTAGATGGTTTGAAAGAAGACTTCAAGATCTAAAAATTTCATGCAGACCTTAAAGACAGATTCTAACTTTTGGAAGGTCAAAAATGGATCAGAAGATAGGTACAGACAAAACCAAATGAAAAAGCAGACTAATAGAAAAAGATAGACGAATGGGGAAAATTTCCATAACTTTCCCTACAGATATCAGATTTGTGTGTTCTTTGGATGGTTTGAAAGAAGACTTCAAGATCTACAACTTTCATGCTTAAAGACAAATTCTATCGTCTGAAGGGTCAAAAATGGAGCAGAAGATAGAAGATAGAAAAAGATAGATGACACGTCATCACAGACGACACGTAATCACAGACGACACGTCATCACAAACGACACATCATCACAAAAGACACGTCGTCACAGAAGAAACAAAACACAGACGGCACGTCATCACAAAAGTAATAAAACACAGACGGCACATCATCACAGAAGAAGCAAAACATAGACGACACGTCATCACAGAATAAACAAAACATAGACAACACGTCATCACAGAAGAAGCAAAACATAGATGACACGTCATCACAGACAACACATCATCACAAAAGAAGTAAAACACAGAAGATGCATCTTCCTTTATAAGGACATAACTTTCAACTCATATGTACAAAAATTTCATATTATATATCATTGGAAAGATAAAAGAACAACTTTCTAAAAGACTCATTTTCCTAAATCAGCCTAGATTAATCCAGATTTTCCCCTAAAGTCAGAACATAAATTTTTCCCTTATGGAAATTTAAAAGAAACAACACACAAACTTGAGAGAGTTATGGGAAAAAATACAAACATATCTCATTGGTAGCAAAAGATAAAAGTTTTACAAAGCTTTAGTGAGCATTTCAAGCCGCAAATACACTAATACATCAAAATCCTAAAATAAAAAAGATACATAAACCATGATTTGCTCAAAATGCAACTAAAGCCTTGCTTTACAAAACTTGCTTTAAATACAAAATAATCAAAACTAACCCAACGTTTGGTTACTGTGCTCATGGGTGAGGACAGTGGACAAGGACGCAAAAGTCCTGTCCGTAACCGTGTTTGCTTGCTGTCTGCGAAATTTTCTGTCCTGTCTTCAATGGACAAAGACAGAAAATTCTGTCCAAAATTAAAATGAGGTACAGAGACAAGTTGTCCGTCGGACAACATTATCAAATGTCGTTGCTAACCTCCTGACCACGTCTCCCACGAAAACTAAAACAGCTGACTCCAGTGAACAACCATTGAAGAACCAGGAGCTTACCCCCTTCGTGCGACTTCATCTCCACTGCTAACACGGTATGAACTTTCTTTGGTTGTACACTCTTCTCATCTGTTACCACTTCCATGCACACCTCTGTTCTGACTTCACGGTATGGTTAAATTTCCCAAATTTTTTCTGGTTAGGGTTGGGATTTCTGCTTACTTACCTCGATCCTTCCCATTTTGCTGAAAGGATTTGTCTTCCGCTTTGGATCGCGTCTTGTAAGGCTCTCTCTCTCTCTCTCTCTCTCTCGATCGATATGCTTTTCGTTCTCATCCGATAGGTTCCGTCTATTTATCTGATTCGTCCTGGGTTCTAGCATCTGATATTTGGTTTGTAAATCTGTATCTAAACTTAAATCTTTACAGACTATTTCCTTGTTAGGGGTTACACTTGATTTGTGCTTGAAAATGTCGAGGTAGGACTTGCCATTGGAATCTTGTAGTGAGTACTGCATCTGATATTCATGGTACTGCATCTGATATTCATCGCAGTTACCTGATGTGTGGTAGCCGACTTTTTCTTTAGTGATTCAAGGAGATGAAATGTTTGATAATTTCAGACATGTTGCTGCGTCACTTTTTTAGGATAATTGCATCTAAAAGTATAATGTACAATAATCTGTTTTAGATCTGTTAGGTCATGATCTGTTTTAAGTTTATGTGTGGCAGATTATTATCTTTAAACTATCCTTGGGCAGTACCATGAAGTTCATGTTAAGATCTTTCATTTGAAAATAAATTAATGCATCGTTGTTTCTTCTTAGTCATGTTGTCTGTTGTTTCCTCTTCTCTGCTTTGGCAGAAACACCAAAAGCATTGTTGCTGGGGGGAAACTTGCATTCAAGCTACATCAATCTTCTGCCATTCCGAAACTTGAATTACAGGACTTCTTCTGAAAGTGGTAAGTCCTTCTTTCTCTTGGGGTCATTTGGAAAATATTCTTTGTTTGTAGTTGTTCTTCTTTTTTTTAACCTTTTACCGACTGAAACATGTTCAAATTTGTGTTGCTTGAATTGAGTTACAACCTTATGAGATGATAGAAATGGATAAATGTTTGTATAGGGTAAATGTTCCTTGAATTGTATCGAATTGTCTCAAGTTACTTGTATCGAATTGTTTAGTCCATTGCGCTTGGCTGGTCAACTTATAAACCAAGAGGGCACGATAATGAGGGACATATGGGCCATATGGCTGGTAATATTAAGCCGTGTTAGGTGCTAAACCCATGACTTTTCCGTCGTGCAATACCTAAAACTCATTTCTACCTTCTCTGTTCTACTGTTAACTAATCTCTGGAAAACATGGAGGTCAGCAGCTGATAAACATTCGTTTGTAGTCAAATGAAGTTTCAAAAGTACTAACTGGTCATTATATGTTTGGTAAGGATCCATAGATCGCTGATGTCTAAGGTAAACAAGTTTGTTGTTTGTTCGGATTGTTCATCCTTAACCGTAGACCATCAAAGAGAGATAAGCATTGGCTTTCAGATCGTAATAATCATAAGCTTCTGGAAATCCCAATTAACTAATGGACTGAGTTAATAATAATAATAATAGATATATAAAGAGTGGGACATTCATTGGATTCCTGGGGTATGATGAGCTGTTATTAGAAAGGGACTTTATTAGGATAGCCTGGACTTCTGGGTGGCGTTGATGGTGAACATGGATCTTGTAATAAGTTGTTACAAACTACCTATATAACAATTCATAAAGAATTCTGTGCTTTCCTTTAGTAGCATTATTGATCACCTTTACTATAGAATATATATTAGCATTTGATTTAACTTAAGTGAGTTTAAGTTGTCACCAATGTCACATTGGATTAGTTTAGAGACAATTAATTATGAATGAGTTGCAACCTTTGGAAGGGAATTCAAAGTTAGCAACTGTTTACACGTTCTGCTGTAATGGAAAAGTAAATAGTCATAGCATCCCACTTTTGGAGAAAGACAAATTATTAGTACGAATCAATTAATATCCCTTTCCCTCAAATACTGTATTGTTCAATATGTATTATATGGTTATGACACTAATTAGTATCTTTGCTTATTTGGATCTTTATATTACATGAATCACACTTAAGAATATTATTTAGAGAATTTGATTGATGGGATTTTGATAATTTGTTTCCTTGTCATAATACTTTAAGGTAGTAAATAAGATTTCTTGCATGCCAAATAATCTCCTTTCCTTTTCTCCTATGTTTCACATACTTTTCCTAAATTTCCTCCATATCTGTCCCCTTCCTCTTCTCTTTCAAAATTTTCTCTATCCCTTTATTGAGTACTCCATCAATATAGCTTTATCTAAGTTGTGTTCCTTGAATAATTTAGAGCAGTACATCGCTACAAGTGCTCGATAGACTGGTTCGCAATGGCATAAAAATGTTTGTGAATCATTCTTTCTGTACGTGTAGACAAACAAATAAAGCGTCTGAAAGATATGGTTATTCTCCTTGTGACGTTTCATGTATTATAATACTATTCATTGGTACGATTGTAAAACGACGTTTACTGCTTCAAGAAAAGACGTGTTTTTACGTGTGTATCAGAAATTCTATTGTTGTTTAATTGTAATTAATCAGCAAGTGTATAGATCCTGGCAATCTTTTACTATTCTCAGCTTGTTTCTTTCTCGCTGAAGTTTTCTATGATGGAAACTTCTGCGATAGCTCATTATGCAGAAAATCGAAGGTCTATTTAACAACGGAGGGCTGTAAATTGGATTTCATCATTTTAATCTAATTTTGTTCATATGGATTCAACAGAGTTGATCCACTGAGTCTTGGAGTCACTTCGAATCATCTATAAGCTCACCATGTATATTTGCTGTTGTCTGAACTTCGCAGCATTATCACAAATTCAGCTTGATATACTCTATATATAGTTACAGAAGTTCTGGTCAACCAAAATGAAATGATTCCCTCTGAGTGCATTTTTGGGATTCATATCTGCATATATTTATGGCATTAGAGTTATGGGCATAGGGGTTTTAATGATTATAATATATATATATATATATATATATATTTCATAATTTAAGCTAATTGCCCAAGTTCTTGAACAGTGTTTGACATTATTATAACTAGCAGTGTCATAGTCATCCTTTT
>JANITX010011108.1:0-10040 GCA_027564395.1 Erythroxylum ulei | reverse complement strand
ACAGAATGAGTCCATTTCGGAGCTCATATGCCACAAGCGGGCAGCCGGGAGAAGGTTCTTGTCAATGTGCACGTGATAAACAGAATGGTTCCACTCTCGCCCAAACAGAAGCACATAATTATTTTATCAAAATGATATGCTTTCATGCTTTTTCTTCTTTCTTTTCATTTGTACAGAATGCCAAGACAGATATCAAGGCATAACATGATCAAAATCATAATTTACTTATATCAACTATCATGCTTCTTTCACAGCATAATGAAATCAGAATCATTATAAATTTTCAACAAATCATTTCCAAACAATTAATCATTCAAACAAAATGTTATGCATCTTTCAATGCATAACATAAAACTCATATTCACAAGTAGGCAAGAATTTGCTCAATCACACAATAACTGTAAATACATCACCCACCTAATTTCACTTGACAATCCAAGTTCAATATTATCTTTCCTCTTACTCTTGGATTGGGTCTGCTTGGTTTCTTGTTGATGCTTCAAATTTTTCAAAATCTTCAAAAATCTCAAAACCCTAGCTTTCCACTTCTTTTTCTCCTATTCCCACGACAACTCTCTTCTTCTCTCCCTCATTCACACCATTTCTTCTTTTAATTTCTACTTTTAATAATTGTAAGATGACCCTTATGCCCTTCCACTTATGCCTTATAACCTTTAGACTTAAGTGATCTACGACACAATTGATTAAGTTATTTTTCATAAGTAACTAGTCTTAAATTAATCCCTGTAAGACTACTTATAATTTGAATAGAGAAACCATCTTAATTTTTTGTGAAATAATAAAAAAAGAGAAGGTCCTCCTCTGAGATTTTGACAATAACTTTAGTAACTAAAGAAGCCAAGTCTCGAGGAGCTCATGAAAAAAATTTATTGATGTATTCGAGGATCACTTCTAAAGTAGTAAGTGTGTCTTTTCATTCACTATATGAGAATTCTGATATGAAAAATTGCTATGCTTGTCTTCAAAAGTTAGTTAGGTATATTACCCAATAACATTGAGATAAACCCAAAGGAGTAAGTTAAATTAATGGCTTTGAGAAGTGGAAAGAAGTGAAAAGTTAAAAAGAGATCAGTGAAAGAAGGATAAGTTTACTTTACAAGAAAATAAGGATGGTGAGGAGGAGAAAGATAAAGAAGAGAAGCCAAAGAAGAAATTTATGAAAGAGTATCAAATGATAATTCAATGCCTTAGCGAAGTTGAGAAAGATATAAAGGAATATAAATGTAGTAAGTTTTTTTAGAGATTTGTAGATACCAAAGTAGTCCAAGTACTTAACTAGGAGATTATAGAAGATATTTTGTTTAATATTGACAAATTTATTTTTCTTATTAATTTTGTGGTTTCAGATATAAAGGATAATGTAAAGGTTCCCTTGATCTTAGGAGATCTTTCCTAACTAATGCTAAGGCTATAATAGATGTGTAAGATAAAAAGTTAATCTTAAAGTTAAGGAATGTGGAAGTAACTTTTAAGATATCCAGAACCTAGAGACATCCCAACACATGTGACACTTGTTTCCTTATTTATGAGATTGATATTTAAGTTTATCATGTTATAAAAGGAATACCATAGAAGATTCATTGAGTACTTGTATTATCAAGAAGACGAAGAAGAAGAAGAAGAAGAAGAAGAAGAAGAAGAAGAAGAAGAAGAAGAAGAAGAGATGGACAATGCTATTCTAATGGAGGGCGTGGCATATTTAGAAGCTAATGAACTTATGAGTAGGAAGAGGAACTTTGAGTAGACTAAGAGATTGAAAAATAGTATAATAAGCCTTCATTTTAGGTGCCTTTAGGGTGAATAGCTCAAGTAAGAAGTCTAGGTAGAAGATTGAAAAAAAAAAAGTAAATACTGAGATGTAGCTAAATGAATTAGCTTTTTTAATTTGGTAGCTTTTAAGATCTTTAGCAATAGTTTTATTATATTTATAATTAATGTTGGAATTTTTCTTAATTTTTAATTCAAAATTAGTTTTAAAGTCATGGATTTAAGTATATTTGGATGTTTTTAATTATTAGATTATCATTATCTTACCTGGGATAAGATTTGGTTAAGTTTTATAAGTTAAATAGGAAACATTAGTATCCAAAGTGGATCTATGTTTTTCTGTGACGCTCGAACACCCCCCTCCCGGAGGATGCGATGCGCATGTGCCACTCACACAGAACATAACAGAACATAACAAACAGAACACACAGACAGAACCGAGCATAACATAACAGAGTCGAACAGAGCAAACCGAAGCGAAAGCATAACATTCAAAATCTTCCATTGGAAGCAATTCAAAACAAACATACATCATATTACACTGAACTTAATACAACTTGTTCCAAACCGAAACCATACTGAAAATAGTTATTACAAACTTACAACAATTCAAAGTTATACACATTAGAAACAAGTAAAAATAAAATCAAAAATACAATTTTAACAAAACAAAACCTAGACTCCATTGGCCATTGCGGTTGACTTATCTCAGTTTTTATAAACCTTGCTCTGAACCTACACGGGGAAAATCCACCGTGCTAAGCATATAGCTTAGTAAGTAATAACTAATCTATGCATGAATGACAACTCATCATACTGAATCATGTAATAGCATAAACATGCGTTAAAAGATTGCTTTAACAATAAATCAGACATAATGCATTTCAGAACAAATTTCATAATTAACAGAATTGAATATCACAAGAGGGTATAAACCCTTCAGAAACAGAGCACAATTTTGTTTATGTTAGAATCAAACATATATCAGAATACAAAATCAGATGACGGCTAATCCATTTACAGAAGCAGGTAACGGGACTTATACAAGAGAGAACGAAGTCTCGACACCGAAGTGTTACAGGAGCAGCTGCAGACCCTTGCAGGCATGCCTATTTATCCATAGCTATGAGTTAAAAGATTCAAAAATAGAAATGTTTGAAATTCAATTCACATATCAATCAATGTTTTCATATCATGTGTTCAAGCATATCACATTCTTACAACTTTGCAAATCATTCAATGATCTAAATCAATAGCAAACAAAACAGTCAAAGCAAAACTATCAAAAATTACTTACTGAATTACTTATAAAATTGGCCATCTAAATTACTTACAAAAGCTTCCATTTTGCTTATTTCCTCGAAGTCCTGGCAATATCCGAAAGTAGTCACTCTATGTGTTCCTTTATAACATTTAATACAATCACATATCACTATTGTGCATGATTATGAAATCATTTATGCACATTCATGTATACTAAATATGTATGATGCATGTTCATGTCAAATTCTGGGTTTCTTATTCTTAATCTTGTCACATTATCAATCATGTGAAACCATACTCAATTTCTCAATCCAGATTTATCTCACAATCAACTTTTGGGTCCACTTTGCTCAATTATTCTCATCAGGAAGGTGAGATAATTTGATAGCACTTCCTTCTAGAAAGTTGTTCTCCCAAGTCTTAAGTTTCTAATGACACTAAGATCATTCTATATGGTTCTATATACTGAAAGTTATATTCAAAAGATCTCAGACTGTACTTAAGCTTCAACAAAATTCTTATCTCAACTTCAAATCAGATTCTGAAATTCTTAAAGGCAGAATTAGAATTTAATCTCTTCATTCAATTTGTATCTTATGTCTCTATTTTAATTTAAATCAAGAATCACTCCATTTGGAATTCTATAGATCAAGATATAAGCAAAATACCGAAGTATGTTCAGTAAAATATTCCATTTCATATTATTCCAACAGATTCCCTCACTTTCATTCAATCAATCTTTTCCAAATCAATTCAGAAGGCTACCAATTTTTATGGATAGGTAGAACAATGTGTTAGGAATCTATTGGTTTAAGAATCAAATCATTCAGAGGTCGGATGACAAAGTTATGCCCAAAAGAACCAAAGTTGTTCAGGTGTGGAGAACCTTTGGGGTGCACGATCGTGAACTCCCAACATAACCAACATAGTCACGATCATGAACTGTTTCTTGCTACAGGAGTGTCAAGGTGTGAAACCTTAGGTCACACCAGTGCACACCATTTTCTGCACTTTTGCAGAATTTCTCTCCCTCTCTTCTTCATCTTAATCCATTTCTAATTCATATGCTCTGTCTTTTTACTCCAATACAATCTCAAAACCAACCAACTACAAGCTCATAAGGTATTGATCATCAAAACCAAAACTTACACAAGCTTTCTCTCACTACTACGTTTTTTAACTTTCTGCACATTTTCAATTTCACTAAATCTCACTTAACGCATTCTTAACATCACCGAAGCTATCCTTCTTACCCACATCATTTTCTTCTATGATCTACTTCACTAAGTTTCTCTCTAAACCCCATGCAATCGATATTACAACACCTGCATATTCCACTGCATAATAATCGCTCATCCAAAACCTCTCTCCCTACTACATAACTCTTCTTTCTCATCACTCACACTAAATTTGCGTCATACACAACTCATGCATGTATTAATTTCCATATAGTAAAACATCATCAAATTCATTCACAAAACCCAAAAAATTAGAAACATCACTTACTTGATTCTTCAAACAAATTCCAACTATGACAGTGAAGAGTAGGGTTTCGGTGGATGGAGGGAAAAGCAAGACTAAAGAGAAGCAGACTAACAACTGGATTGGGTAATTTGTTTTGCACAAGATAATACTCATGCAAAGATTAAAATTGTGGTTTGGTGAAGATCAAGGCAAAATCGAAGAGAAAATAAGAAGCTATCGAGTTTTGCCTTATACAATTTGTAATATCATGTTTTAATAACTCATTGACACATGGCCCCATTGTATGTGGGCCATTTGTCACCCACCTAGAGGTGCTACATGTCATTTGCCTATTTTTCTTAATCCAAAATACTCCAAAATTTTCAGAAAAATTCTTAAAATTCTAAAATAATACCAATAGTCTCCGAATAAATTTTCCACAATTTAATCGCATTTATAAATCCATTTTACCTGGAAAATGTAAATGAATGCATGCACAATTTATTTGTATGTGTCAAAATTCATATGCACTTATCAGCGAATACTCATTTATGTAAGGCATATAGTGCACTGAAATTCGTCAATTTTCTAACCCCTAACATGGGGTGTTACATTTCTTCCCTCCTTAAGAAATTTCATCATCGAAATTTATACATGATCCGAATAGTTGTGGATACTGAGCTTTCACGGTTTCTTCAGGTTCCCTTTTGCTTCCTCAAGTCCATAGTGTCGCCAGAGTACTTTTGCTAAAGATATTTCCTTGTTCCTAAGTTGCCTGACTTCTCTGGCTAAAATAGAAACTGGGCCTTCTTCATATGACAAATCTGGTTGTACCTGAATTTCCTGCAGGGGAACCTTATGTGTAGCATCAGACCGATATCTTCTTAGCATAGAAACATGGAACACATCACGTAGCATGGTCAATTCTTCAGGAAGCGCCAACTGATAAGCTACTGGTCTGACTCTTTTGAGAACTTCATAAGGACCAATGTATCGTGGACTAAGTTTACCCTTCTTACCAAATCGAACTATCTTTTTCCACGGTGACACTTTCAAGAATACCTTATCAACTACTTGATATTCAATATCCCTTCTTTTTAGATCAATATAAGACTTCTGTCTATCACTGGCAGTTTTCAATCTTTGTTGAATAATCTGAATCTTTTCTTCAGTATCTTTCATAATTTGAAGCCTGATCATCTTGCTTTCACTCAACTCAGTCCAACATACCGGGTTTCTACACCTTCTACCATACAACGCTTCATAAGGTGCTATGCTAATGTTGGTATAATAATTGTTGTTGTAAGCAAACTCCATCAGAGCTAAATACTTATCCCAACTTCCTGGAAACTCTAACACACAACCTTGAAGCATGTCTTTCAATATCTGTATAACTCGTTCAGACTGTCCATTTGTCTAGGGATGGAAAGTAGTACTAAAATTAACTTGAGTACCCAAAGCCTTCTGTAAACTTTTCTAGAATCTCGAAGTAAATCGAGGATCATGATCAGAAATAATAGACAATGGTACTCTATGCAATCTCACTATCTCATTAACATATATTTCTGCAAGCCTATCCAAAGAGTAATAAGGACGAACAGGCAGAAAATGAGCAGATTTGGTAAATTTATATACAATTACCTATACAGCATCATGTTTTCTTTGAGTGAAAGGAAGTCCAGTGACAAAGTCCACGACAATATTATCCCATTTCCGTTGAGGAATAGAAATAGGATGTAACAAACCAGATGGAACTTGGTGCTCAGCTTTAACTTGCTAGCATGTCAGACATTTTGCCACATAATCCACAACATCACGTTTCATACCTGACCACCAGTAATACTGCTTCAAGTCCTGATACATCTTGTTCCCACCCAAATGCATAGTAAATACTGTATTAAGAGCCTCAAATAATAGTTTTTTCTTTAATTCATCATTAGCTGACACGCACAACTGATCTTTATAATACAATTCACCATCTCTTTGCACAGAAAAATCAGACTGTTTACCTTCCTGAGTAGCGAAGATAAGTTGTTGTAACTTATAATCAGCTCTTTGAGCATCACAAATTTCTTGTCTCAAAGTAGGCCTTGCTTTCAAATGAGCTATTAAAGCTCCATCAGATACAAATTTCCGTTCACTCTGCTTAAGTGATAGTGTTGAAATGGTCTTTCGACTCAAAGCATCAGCTACTACATTAGCTTTACCTGAATGATATTCCACAATGCACTCATAGTCCTTAAACAGTTCCAACCAACGCCGTTGTCTTAAGTTCCTTCTGGGTAAGCAGATACTTCAGGCTTTTATGATCTATAAAAATTCTACATTTTTCACCATACAACTAATGCAGCCAAATTTTCAAGGCAAACACTACTGGTGCAAGTTCCAGATCATGTGTAGGGTAATTCTATTCATGTGTCTTTAGTTTCCTAGATGCATAAGCAACTATCTTTCCTTCCTGCATCAAAACACAACCCAAACCAATTCTAGATGCATCAGTATACATAACATACTCCTTACCAGAAGTTGGTTGAACCAATACAGGAGCTTTAGTAAGCAAACTTTTTAGTTAATCAAAATTATTCTGACATTTATCAGACCATTTGTACTTCACTCTTTTTTGTAACAGTTTAGTTAAAGGGGATGATATCATCGAAAATCCCTTCATAAGCCGACGGTAATAACCAGCTAGACCTAGAAAAATTCTCACTTCTGTCACATTCCGTGGTGGCTTCCAGTTAACAATCGCTTCTATCTTACTAAGATCAACTCTAATTCCTTCAGAAGAGACAGCATGCCTTAGAAATGATATCTCCTGAAGCTAGAAATCACGCTTGCTCAGCTTAGCATACAACTGCTTTTCCTGCAGGATCTATAGCACAATTTAGAAATGTTCAGTATGGTCCTTTTCATTCTTAGAATAAACTAGGATATCATCTATAAACACCACAACAAACTAATCCAAATAAGGCTTGAACACTCTATTCATCAGAGCCATAAATGATGTTGAAGCATTAGTTAACCTGAATGGCATTACTAGGAATTCATAATGTCCATAACATGTCCTAAATGCAGTCTTCGGTACAACTACATCCTTTACCCGAAGCTGATAGTACCTCGATCGTAGATCTATCTTTGAAAATACTCCTGCATCTTTCAATTGGTCAAATAGGTCTTCAATATTTGGCAACGGATACTTATTCTTTACTGTGACTCTATTCAATTGTCTATAATGGATGCACATTAGTAGTGTGTCATCCTTCTTCTTAACAAACAACACCGGTTCCCACGGTGACATACTGGGTCGAATAAACCCTTTATCCAGAAACTCTTCTAACTACACCTTCAACTCCTTCAGTTCAGTAGGAGTCATTCTATACGATGCTCTAGATATAGGAGCAGTGCCAGGCATAACTTCAATAGATAACTCCACATCCCTTTCAGGAGGGAATCCAGGCAATTCCTCTAAAAATACATCTGGAAACTCATTCACCACCGGAATATCTAGCAATTTACTAACCTCCTTCTTAGAATCAAATACAAAAGCTAGATATACTTCACATTCCTTCATGAGAAGCTTCCAAGCTTACATAGCAAATACCACGTGAGTTAAAGAACTAGTGTGAATGCCATGCAATATTATCTTAGACGGATCGGGTTTCCTAAACATAACTTTCTTAGCACTACAGTCAATGACTGCCCGATGCTTAGACAACCAATCCATACCCAGAATCAAATCAAATTCATAAAAAGGTAATCTGATCAGATCTGCTACATAATCATTTCCTTGGATCATAATAGGACAGTTCCTATACACCTGATTAACTGACACACTATTACCCAGGGGATTGATCACATGCATGCCATACTCTAACTGATCTATTGGCAGCTCCATATTAAACATTTCTCTAACACAGATATACGAATGAGTAGATCCAGGGTCAATCAATGCATGCATTTCAGAATTTAAGAGAGAAACAATATCAGTAATGACGTCTGGTGCGTCCTGATCCTTACGAGCTTTCAGTACATAAGCTCGAGCCAAAATAGAAGGCATAGGTGGTTGATTCACAGTTTATGAGTAGGAACTCGGATTAGGTCTGTTCTGATTATCTCCTCCTCGACCTCTACTTCGTCCTCTGTTCTTAGCAGATGCGTGAGAGACCTCCCTACTGGCTTGTGATGTCTGAGCATGTCTGCGAGGGCAACTGGCTATCTTATGCTCAGTACTGCCACACCGAAAACATGCACCCGTAGCCCTCCAACAAACACCCCAATGATGTGCAGAGTAATGAGGACACTCCGGGGCACCCGAACCTCAGCCTCCAAAGGAACCCCTATCAGAAACAGTCAATGAGGGAAGGTTTTGTCACCTTCCCCGATTCCTGGATCCTTAAGTAACTTCCGATGCAGAGGAAGTACCTTCCTAACTTCATTTACCCGAGGACCGACCTCCTCTAACAAAACCCCTCCGTTGACTTCTTTCTCTCCTGACCATTTATTGTCTCTCTAATTTCATTACAGCCTGTACCAGCTAATGGTAAGTCACTTGCTACAATAAAGTAAATGCTGCCAGATGCTCCTTAATGGAGTCATGCAAACCATCCTCAAACTGGTAACATCGGAACTCCTCAGTAAGCACAGATTCAGAGGCATACTTACTGAATCGGTTAAATTCCCGATCATACTTAGCAACTCATAAGTTTCTCTGCTTCAAATTCAGAAATTGTTTCCACTTATCCTTTGTGTAAGCCTCTGTCACATAATTAGATTTGAATTCTTGGGCAAAGTAATACCAAGTCAGGGGCACAGGTAGCTGCGGATTTCTCAGAACGAACTTCCACCATTCATAGGTCGCTCCCTGAAGAAGAGAGACAGCACATTGTACCATCTGCTCTGATGAACAGTTGATCTCAAACAATACCCTCTTCACCTTCTCAATCCAGAATTTAGCTCTCTCTGATTCCTCTAAAGACGTTTCAGTAAATTCCTTAGCTTCGTACTTTCGCAACTGATCAATCGGAGCCTTAGGTGCTGTCATCCGATGTAACAGTGTCATCATATCCTGCGACAACTTCACTAAATCCTCTCCCTAAGCTGGAGGAGGAAGTGGCACCTCAGCTTCTCCTCGATTGTCTCCAGAAGGTCCAAACATCACTGGACGAGATCGCTCAGGAGTATTACTCTCAGCAACCTCATCAACAACTTCACAAGATCCATCCATCTTTAATTCTATAAACAAAACATGGGACACCGCATTAGGCCAAACACAACTTGTACACTCAAATAACAATAATTAAGTGCTAGTTAAACCAGAATCGCCTAAACCATACTTTGATACCAAACAATGTGACGCCCCAATACCCCCTGGGAGGATATGGGAGTGTCATATTGGACTCACAAATAGAAACAAATAATAGAATGATGCGGAAGCATTGCAATATATATTAAACATTCATTACATGTATTTTCGGAAACTGAAGCAAACATACATTACAAATCATTCCAAACTTGTTCAAAACATA
>JANITX010011073.1:0-10042 GCA_027564395.1 Erythroxylum ulei | reverse complement strand
AGATAGAATTGGTAAATATTGTCTTCTTGGAAGTTGTAGATGATCCTTTTAGCTTTCCGACGCTATAAAGTTTGTAATTTTTGGACATCGGAACGGAGAGTTATGATCGTTACAAGATGTGATGTTGCATGGAATGTATGAACATGACAATCATGGTGAATGATGAGAGTGTGTGTTTGTGATGAGTAATTTGAGTTGAATTTTGGGAGTTTGATGCACCCAAATTGGTAATTGAATGTTTTAAGAGTGTTATTGCATGAGAAGGAGTGAGATTGGTAAGATTATAAGTGAATATGAAGTTAGATTGGATGTAGGAAGCATAAGAGAGGATTTGGGGAACCCCCATGTTCGTTTAACGGACTTTAGGTCCATTTAACGGACCTTTACGGGTAAAAAAGGACTCTTTGCATCGCCCATGTCCGTTTAACGGACCTTCTCGGGTGAAATGGTGCACTTTGGCCCGACAATGTCCATTAAACGAACATCCACTGGATAACTTTAGGATATTGTGATTTTTGACCCTTTTAGAGGCATAATCGAACTTTGTGGTCTTCATGAAAGTTTTAGATCTCGTCGTCTTCTTTCCAATGGTCAAAAATGAAATCAAACCGACATTTGTGGTGAAAGTTATGATAATCGCTCCAAGACATGTCACTACATGATTGAAGGTATAAACATGTGTGATTCTTTTAGTCATAACTCTCTCATCTGACCTCCAATTGAGGTGATTCTTGAAGAAATAGATTCATAAGACATGTATCTATCTCTCAATGAAAATTTGGATCTTTTGGAGTTGATTTGAAAAAGTTTGATGCGAAGAAAATGAGAGATCGATTGGGAGAGCATGATTAGGGTATGAACACACTTTGGTTTTTCAGGCATATCTTGATCTATAAAGCTTCGATTAAGATGATTCTTTCTTCAAAGAAAATTAGAGACATAGAGCTATGATTTCTTTGAAGAAGTAAAATGGAAATTCTAGTTTGAAATTTTCCAAATTCTGTTCATAAGCAGGAGAAATGAGTTCAAGCATGGTGACTGATTTGTATGGGCACACCATTGAGCAATTTGTGAGGAAATTTTTGGGATGTTATGAGAATGAAGAAAAAAATAATTATGGCTAATAAGGGTTTAATGTAATAACCCTTTAAGGTAATATGCACGCGTTCATGTTTTCACAAGAGTTGGATTCCGGAAACAAGCGGGATCTAACATAGGTGGTATCAGAGCAAGCGTTGGGCTCTGGAAACAAGCGGGGTCCAACAAATGTATTACTCCGCAAGGGTTGGGTTTCGGAAACGGTGCCTAACATGTAATGTGTATGAGTAATGAAAGTAAAGAAAATTATGAGGAATTATACTGATATTAATTATATCGTATGGATTTGGAGATTTTATAGTATGCAATGATGTTATAGCAGTTGATTGATAAAGATTAGATGAATAGTATAGATGATTGTAGCAAGAAATCTTTCGAAGAAGAATTTCTTTGAATTAGGTTAAGCAAATCAGGTAGTTTATATTAAGAATAATCAATAAAAGAACCAATCAGAGATGAATATGTAATGAGTTAAAAGTGAATATTGGAGTCATATCCCTAGTAGAGATTCAAGCATAAGAGGTAGAGTATGCTGCCGAGAATGTATGTATTTTCCTCAATGAAATGTGTCCAACTACACGAGTGGATTTTAGAAAATTGAGATAACCTTATTGCTAATGTGAGGAGAACTTAGATCCACACTATATTCTTTGAGAATATGCAAAAGAGATATAAATTAGATTTTGACGAATGTGTTACCAAAGCAGGGAGTTAAGTTGCAAATAAATTGAAATGTGAGGAGAAACTAGTATGAATGAGCAAACATTAGAATAAGCCAATGTGAGATATAATTAAATCTGAAGAATGGAGAACATCAATTAAGAAAGGTGAGTCAATTGGGAAATTGAAAATAAAGCGAGATAATGTTACCTTACCGATGAATTAGTTACTTAAGGAATTACGAGGACTAATCAGGGGGCATAGGAAGTTTGATAATAATTGTTTGAGTTAACAATTAACTCGACAGTACTATAGTATTAAAGATTAAAGCAATCCAAGCAAGATTTGATGATATATTAAATGTCTTCAGATAATTGAGAAGAATAGTAGAATACTTGAAGAAAAATATGTAAAGTGTATGAGTAATGAAAGTAAAGAAAATTTTGAGGAATTATACTGATATTAATTATATCATATGGATTTGGAGATTTTATAGTATGCAATGATGTTATATAAGAGATTTTGATAAAATCTAACGCAGCAGGATAAAGTGATTTCACATGTATGGAGACAACTAAAGTCCTATGAGTTCATTATTCGATGCATGATTTAGAGCTACAATAGTAGTGGTTGTTTTGAAAGTTTGGAGGCAGTATAAGTATAGGAACCTCTTGGATATATATATATATACACTTGTACAGATCATAAAAGTTTGAGGAAATCATTGAGTTGAGAAAAAAAATTGAATACGAGACTGAGACAGTGGATATAAGTTCTGAAAGACTATGACGGTACAAATTAGTATTTCCAAGTAAAGTTAGTGTTATATCTGATGCATTAAGCATAAATTCGATATTGGGGTTATCAGATATAGTGCAAAAAGAAGCATAGAATGTGAAGTTGAATTTTGGCAAATCAAAGTACTACTTGCCATGGAATTGAAGATCAGTATCACATGGAAGGATTTACCAAGCCCAAATTGAGGATTAAGAAATTGTGAATCTGATTGAGAGATTGAAAATAGATTTGAATTTTGGGTGAATAGGAAGAATGATGCATTATGATTGAAATAAGAAGTATATGTACCAATATAGATGATTGAACAAAGAGACTGTTAGAGGGGCATAAATAACAACCTATGATATTCATCCTAGTGGGAATATGCCGATATAGCGTTTGATAGCTAAGGAGGTAGAAACAAAAGATGAAATGTTCCTGAGAGTACCACCTTTTCAAGGTGTACTTAGATTGAGTGCAAAATGTGCTCATGTTAGGGTAAAGAATCAACTAAGCTTGAATTGCATTGGTCCAAATAAAGATATTGAAAACCAAACCATTGACTTATGAGTTAGTATTACCAACAAAGATGTCTTCGGTTCGTAATGTGATATATGAGAGTATGTTAAGAGATATCATTATGATCTAGTATTGGTGCTATCGATACAGAAAGTGGGAAAATTGTGAGTAATCTGAAACATAATGAGGAACTTATTAAGAAAGTGAATGATTAAATTAGTGATTGAAAGACCGAGTGAGTCTTTTTAACTATGATCATTTGGAAGAAATTATTCAAGTGAAGAAGTTACTGGGGAGATTGAGGAAAACATAAGACAGTGTTACCTCTATTTGCTTGATCACTTAGGTAAGAATTTCGAGGACGAAATTCTTTAAGGGGGGAGAGTTGTTAGACCCCGAATGCTTCTCATGTTTTGCTTTTGTGTTTTGGTGGATCAGAGATAATGAAATAGGAAGAATAAAAGTGAAAGCTAGAAGTGAAATGAAAGCAAAAAATGAAGTTGAATATGTGTACTAAGTTGATGAAGGATATGTATATATGTATATGTTCTGTTATTGGGGTTCATGATTAATCGTGGACTATAATTTCTTTATGGATGATATTGATTTGAAATGGAGTTGAGAATGAGGAGTAAATAAAGTAGAAAAGGTGATCTTGGTATAAGTTGTGTTAAGGAAAGATTTTTGAAGCAAAATGGGTAGTTGATCTGGAAAATGTTCACTGAGTATTCTTCAGTCTTTTAGCCACAACTGTTTCTCTAGTTATCCAAACTAGATGATTATCAATTTGCATTAAACCAAAGACATATGAATACATTTCTTATGAAGACGTAAAATTTAAATTCTATCTTTAAGAATTTCAAAATTTGTCATGAAATTGAGAACTGAGTGTAGTACATTGGTGGATGAATATAAAGTTCGTGTTCTGAAGTCAAGGGAAATTCTAGATTGATCTAGATAGAATTAAGTAAAGTTATCTTCTAAAAAGTTGTAGGTCTTTCTTTTAACTTTCCAAGGTACATAGTAAGAAATTTTTGGACATCGGAGTTGAAAGTCATGGTCCTCATAAGAGGAGATGCTCAGGAGCATTGATGTATCGTCTGAAGACCTATCGTCTGTGATGACATCATATCGTCTGTGATGACGTCATATCTTCTGTAGAGACGTATCATCTGTGATGACGTCATATCGTCTGTGATTACGTCATATCGTCTGTAAAGACATTGTTTGTGATGATGTCATATCGTCTATAATGACGTCATATCATCTTGAGTTAACTTTGCTTCTTCTTAAGTTGACTCTGATTCGTTTGCCTCCTTGCTTCGTCTGCTTCTTGCTATCATCTGCTTTTTGCTTTTTCTACTTTCTGCTTCGTCTACTTTCTGATTCGTCTGCCTTTTGATTAGTCTGTCTCTTTGCTTCGTCTACTTCTTGCTATCGTCTACTTTTTGCTTCGTTTGCTTTTGCTTCATCTACTCTTTGTTTCGTCTGCCCTTTGTTTGGTTTGCTCTTTGTTTCGTCTACCCTTTGTTTTGTCTGCTCTTTGTTTCATCTGCCCTTTGCTTCGTTTGCTTTTCGATTTGTCTGCTTTTCACTTCATCTACTTTGTGCTTCGTCTGTTTTTCTCAATTCGTCTCACCCTTCATCTTAGGTTGACTTTCTGCTTCATCTTACGTTGACCGGAACA
Source organism: Erythroxylum ulei (assembly GCA_027564395.1). Classification (NCBI taxonomy): domain Eukaryota; kingdom Viridiplantae; phylum Streptophyta; class Magnoliopsida; order Malpighiales; family Erythroxylaceae; genus Erythroxylum; species Erythroxylum ulei. The sequence continues at coordinate 5,301 of JANITX010011073.1, read as the reverse complement.
TCTTCTGGTCTAAGTTTGACACTCTAGGTGACAGAATTTGTCTGCAAGGTCTCTTAAAAGTTTTAGATCTCAAAGTCCTCTTTGAAACTATCTTAAGATGATTTTAATCTGACATCTATAAAGAGAGTTATGCCATTTGTCCCGAGATAGGTTCTGTATAATTGAGGATGAAAATCATGTTTGATTCTTTCGGCCATAGCATTGGCATCCGACCTCCAAATGAGGTGAATCTTGTACCAATAAATTTCGATTACATTTTTCGACCTCTCCATGAAAGTTATAGCTTTTGATGCTGTTTTGAAAAAGGATTGATTGAATCAAGGTAAGGGTATTGGTAGGAAGAGCTTGAATGGGAGGAATTTAAGTATAGTGTACTGTTTCAATATAAGAATAGTTCGAAAATGTTTGGTGCAATACTTTTAGATATCTAAACCAAATTGAATGATTTTGGTTTCTTTAGAACCTTGAGACAACGGGGAACATTTTCCAGAAGAAAGTGTTAAGGTTGTAGGAATGTTCAAGGGTATTTTTAGCAAGACACTTAAGGTTAAAAGAACATAAGCTTATAAGGAAGGTGAGATGGACTTTTTAGACTCATTAAGGGCATTATTGAAAGAAGAAGTATTGTCTTGGTTATAAATGAAGAAGAAAAGTGTGAATGGAGGGATAAAAGAAGAGAATAACAAAAATGAGAAAGAAAGTGAAAAGAGAGAGTTGAGCTAGGGTTTAATTCTTATTAATCTTCAAGAAAGATTTTGAAGCTGTTCAAGAAGAGAAAAAGGAAGAGGAAGAAATGAGCTTCCATTTGAGCTAAAGATCCATTGATTTGGTGAAGAATGAAGGTAAGATCATTTTGAATCTTTTAGATTTTTGAAAGGATTTTAGTTCATGGAGTTTAGAAAATGTTTGGGTTTAAGTATTCTAGAATCAATTTTTGTGATTTTGTATTGTGGGATTTTCCATTTAGATTCCTATTGAATGAGACTTGGTTTGTTTTAGGGAACCAAGTGAATCCTATCCAAGAGCAAGGGGAAAGACAACCTTGACTTGGAGTTTGCAAGCAAATTAGGTGGGTAATATATTTATGGTTATTGTGTAAATGGGCATTTTGCCTATGTGTATGTATATGTTATAATTGCTAAATTGTGAATTACTGTAATGTGTTTTATGTTATGCATTGAAAGATGTATGACATTTTGATATAATTGAATTGTGATTTTGATCATATTATGTCTTGAAATATGTCATCGCACTTTTGTATAAATGAAAGGTATGATGAAATGATTTGAGAAGTTGATAAAATGATTTTGAGAATGAATATGTGCTTATATTTGGGCAAGAGTGGAACCATTCTGTTCATCACGTGCACGTTGAGCCTTCTCCCGGCTGCCCACTTGTGGCATATGAGCTCCGAAATTGGAGTCACTTTGTTCATAGGATAAACTTTAGTTTCTCCATTCTGTTTCCATGGAACCCTCGAGCCAATTGTTTGTGCATTGTATAATTGAATTGCCATGTATGACATGTATTTGAGTGTTATGTTTAAAGGATGAATCTTCATGATAAGTTTTATATGATGACTTTTGAATTATGAAATTTTGAGATTGAATTGTGGATGATGGAATTGCTAGATTAGATAGGATTTATATATATGTGTCTTCCTGAATTGTATGGCTCGTTGCCAATAGCTATAAATATATAAGCCACTGAGCTTCGTAGCTCACCCCATCACTTTCCACTTCGCAGGTGAAGAGAAAGCAGAATAATATTGATCCTTGCAAAGTTTTGCAAACACCAAGAATAGAGACTTTTGTAATTAAGCTAGTTTAGAAACTTTGGCATTTAGAATCATATTAAGCATAAGCTTTCAATTGTATTTTGTATTTTGTATCTTGTAATAAGCCAAAGGGGTGTTTTTTTTTTGAATGTAAAGATATTATGAAATCAAACATTTTGTTTTGCAATAGGCCCAAGTGATTATTGAAACTCTGATGTATTCAATAAGGTGTATATCTTTTGTGATTGAAATTGTTTTCAATAAATCAGGCTGTTTCGATTATTGATTTTTCACATATGCGTTAATTGTTTAAGAAAATTTGCAATGAGATTGTTTCAGTTTATGGCTCCAAATGCTGGCCTCTAGAAGCGGGGTCCAGCATTGTTTGGTATTAGAGCTTAGGCTTTTTCCTAAGCTTAGAATGTATAGTGTTATGAATTGGTATGAAACACTTCATCCTTCAATTTCAAAAGATACACACATTTTATTTCCCAAATAGTCATCAATACGTGAAAAAATAACTACATCCTAAATGGGATTTAACTTTAATTGGACAGTATAAATTTGAGTGAAAATAATCCAAAATATTGGGAACTATGCTTACCATAATTGAATTTGACCTACAATACTTAATAATAATATAAGACTTGTAAAACTTCATCTTCTTAGTCACAACTTCATCTAACAACTCTTTCTTACTTAATATCTCAAGTCCCTATTTACTTATGTGACAAAATTTGTAATGCTATATTTCCTTACTATCATCATTCTAGGTAAAACCATTGATCCCATTACTATCTTTCTTATTAAGACATAAATGTCATATTGTAATTTTTCTTTCATCATAGTGAATGTACCCTTTAACACCTTAAGTTATGCATCACCATTAAAAAATTTTTAACTTTAACTATCAGGAATATCTACATAAATTATATTTGTTCAAAGCTTAGTAAAATACTAGGCATTTATTGTAAAAATAATCACATTATGTATTTGAATTTACACTAACCCACTTCATTTGACAAAAACCTATCCATCATCACCTAATTTCAAAGTACCATTTCATTCCTTAAAAGAATTGAATTAGTCCTTATTAAAAGTATATGATAAGAAGCACCGGTATCTATCATCCACAAATTTATAGAATCAAAATTGTTGACCATCACAATATCATTGTCTCTTGCATCCTCTTTATCGAAACTCTCCTAAACCACAATAATATTTATTGTTTCAACTATTTACTTTCTCCTGTTTCCCTTCTTCTATTATGAATAGTCCCTCTTAAAAGGCCCTTTCTCTTTAGAATTAAAGCATCAAACAACTTTAACCTTCAATTTAGATTTTTACTTGCTCTTTTTTTTTCAATCACTTGTGTACTTTATGACATCCATGAATACTACTTTTAGTAAAAACAATTCATAAACGATCTCTTCTGATACTTACTTTCAAATTATTTCTATAATGAAGCAATAGTTATTTCATCTACCACCTCTCGTAGGACGTCATCTCTAAAACTCAACAATGATGTATTGTGCACCTTTGATACATATCTTCCTTCTTTGATGCTCCCAAATTCTCTAAGAATTTTTTTTCTCCTTCCAATGTTGGTATGTATGCTTACTAAAAAAGAATTGTATTCATCTTCATCTTTTATAGAGAAATAATTTGATCTATTAAATTTCTCAATATCAAACTTGCAAAGAGACATCTTGACACAAAAACTTAACTCTAATAGCAATTTTATGGTAGCAATTACTCTGATACCAACTATAATGTCAATAAAAGCAATATAAGAATAAAATAAATGAAGCAAAAGCATAAAATTTACATGGTTTAGCCAATATATGACTTACATTCATAGGCAAGGAGATATATTTCTTTAATTGCTAAGAGAAAGAATATAAGGAGAAGTATGATAATAACCACCACTTACATAATCTTTAGTAAGGTATTTATAGACTAGGGTTATATGTATGAAGTCTAAATTGTTAGAGTAGTGCTTTAAAGGAAATCACCCTTAGCACTTTTGTACAAACTTTATTTTGATTAATAAAGCAAAAGGTAATTTTCATTAATTTGATGTTCATTTTTTATAAATTGATGTCGATCTTAAATCGAATTAATGAAGTCATAGGACATTATTAATCCAGATAGACTATCACATGTTATACTCCCTGATTTGATTAAGTAGTGGATCTCATAAATTGTAAGCGTAAGATATTTAGAGTTAACATGTGGATGCTTACTAAGAGTAGTAAGTACATCGGATGACCCACTATGATTATCATATGGATGATTTATCAAATGTCAATGATTAATCTCATTATAGCAATGGTGCAAATATCCTTGGACTTAAGGTACCCAAGGACATCTTAGATATTGATCCTGTGCTTTGACATCATTCCTTGTTGCCCTAAGACGAGGTTGTTCATAGGGTGGTGATTGGGTACAATTATTGGTATTCAAAGGTAATTGGGTAGCCAATAAAGGATTCACCACTCCTGATAGAAGGAGATGATACCTATGACCTCTTTTTAGGCTCAATATTTAGGAATTTTGGCCAGGGCAGTTATGTGTCATCAAAAGAGTCTTCAATGACACATAGAGTAATGAGATCTCGGGACAAGAACTAACATCACTTGGACTAGATGTGACGTAGTCAGTCTAGTGAGAGTTGACACATAGCCCATACTTTGAACCAAGTGGGGTATAGAATGGTGAAGGGACGAATTGCACGGTAATTGTCTATGGAAAGGTTCATAAGTTGGATAATTAACCATTGAATAGTTTGTGTGTTAATCCACTTACATTCTGGTAAATTGGCATTATGAAACCCTTCACAATTTCCTTGAATTAAGAGTTAATTGAAGTGGTATGAAACCATCCATGATTTGCTCAGATTAAGAGTTAATTAAAGTGCCCAAAATAACCAGGAACCTAAAGGTCACACGCATAAAAGATCGGATAAAAAACAGAGTGTGCATGACTATCATTGAAGTAGGCCATGATCGTGATCGAAGGCATGACAAATGATACATAAGTGAGTTCTTCACTTATATACACATGAACCAATAAGTTAAAAATACACTTAAGTGAGAGGATAAGGGGTCTAGAAGTGTTATGGAGTTAGAGAGAAGTGGTTTTGAGTCTTGTTCATGCAATTTATGCAATTGTTGCATGAATCTAATTGCATGTAACATAATTTTGATCTATCTCTCCATTTGAGCATCTACTTGAACTCATCTTGTTTGGTTCTCTAACCACCCTTACACACTGCTTTTTCTTCATCTTTGCGTGTTCTTGAGTGATCAAGGAAGATGTTTGGTGTAGCGCCCCGCTCCCGCTGCGACCCGCTCCCGATATCATGGGTGATATCCGAGCTCGAGCCCGCGGAAGCGACGTGCTAGCTCAGTCATTCAGTATGGTCAGTACGAATATTGCCTAGTGTTGAGACCTGACCGACACCGGTCGGTAGAGGCACACACCTCAGCAAAGTCGGTCGGCACTTATACCTCGGCACTTAT
>JANITX010010993.1:0-10046 GCA_027564395.1 Erythroxylum ulei | reverse complement strand
TCAATGAATGCATGTACAATTATTGTTATGTGCAAGGATTCACTATTCATGTGCATGTGCACCTTATGTAATGCATGAGCATGAGATGTGTTTTCCTAATGCCTCTGATTAATCTCACATGTACCAAATTTCTAGGGTTCTAACCCTTTGTATGGAAACGGGATGTTACACACTGTTCATTTTGTATCGTATGTTCCAAATTTGGTTCTTTAGACGATAGAATTTTTCTCTGAGGTCTTCATAAAAGTTGTAGATATTGAGGTCTCCTTTCTAGCCATCTAAGAATGACCTTGATCCGACATCTCTAGTGAAAATTATACCAATTGTTTGATTCTTTCAGCCATAGCTTTGTTATTCGACCTCCAAATGAAGTGATTCTTGAACCACTGGATTCATAAGACATTGTTCTACCTCTCCACAAAGATTGGTAGCATTTTGAATTGATTTGAAGAAGATTGATTGAACAAAAGAGAGGGGATCTGTTGGAATAGTGAACTGGTGTTGTTTCACAAATCATACTTCGGTATTTTAATTATATATGGATCTGTAGAATACCAAATTGAAACATTTTGGAGTCAATGGGAACATAAAACATAGGGGAACATGTTTCTAGAAGTAAGTGTTGCGAAATAACTTCAGTATCAGGGTCAGAAAGAGCATGCAAAGTTGACCCGAAATGATGTTTTAAGGAAAAATCTGGAAGTGATTTAATAGGTTATAACTTGTGATTGCAGTGGTATTATTGAGTTTTAAACTTAAGTATAAATCTTACTTAAGTGAGTTTAATAAAAGGAAGTGGATAAGTGGCTAAGAATTGGATAGGTGTCCCAACTTTAAAGTTGAGTTCTAATAGCCTTGAAAGACATGTTACTGTACTGGCCTTCATTTCTTTCTCTCAAAGTTTCTTTCTCTAGTGTTTCTTCAATACAGAGTTTTTCATCAAAAACTCCACCAAAACTAAACTAAGCTTACCCTTATCTTCTACTACTACGACTTTGTCATTTGTTTCTTTTGCATCAAGAAAACCTGACCCAAACCCTCTGTATGATGAAGTACGTGAGTTGCATGAAAGTTAGGGCTTTGTGATGGTTGAAGATTCTGGAGTTTTAACAAGTAAGTATCGTGTGAATTCTTACGAGAGGTCTGAATATGAGACAAAAGGGATGATTTATCTGGCATAAAATAGTCATGGAAAAAATGGTCATTTTCATAAATATAGTACAAACTAGATAAAAATTCAGATGTGTTGTTTTTACATATTTGGGGATTTTTATGTGATATGATGGTGTAGAGATGATTTTGACTAGAAAGATCATTGAATACATGCAAGAGAATAGTACAGAAAATTTGAAAGTGATAAGGACATATATGCTCAGTTTTCCCTTTCAATATTTTTGGAAAATTGAGGATGAACAAACATAGGATTAAAGTTAAGGAAATCATAGAGAGAGAGATGATGTCGTGTTTTCAGTGGGATTAAATGGAAAGTTGCCAGTGATAAATTAGTGAATGAATTGTTGACATCAAAGTACCAAAGGTATGAGTATGTTTGGGGATAACAATATTCATATGATTGAGTGATTGAATTATGAAATGAAAATGAGCATAAGATATGAAGTTTGGTAAAGTACCCGGAATTGTCATTGAGCATGCATTATTCATATTCCATATAACTATTTGTGCATAAATGAGTTTTGTAACGTGTGTGAATTGTGTATTGCATAAATGGAATGTGTAGGATAAATATTCGCATACAGGCATATCCGGAATTTGGAAGCAAATGCTGTTTTGGAGCGTACTGTGAGTAGACCTAGTTGGTCTCATTTCATTGTTTGTTTTGTTTGAATTTTTGTACTGATTGACTACTGAATGCTTATATGAATATGATTGATTGTGTTAGATGCTGGACTAAGGTCCGATGATATGTGAAAGTGATTAAATGTGATTGATGCATTCTATTTCATGAATGCATGAAATATAATGGCAGTTGTGACCTGAGTAGCCACCTATCAAAGCTTAAAGCTCAACGAGTGAAAAGAGCCTTAAGCTTTGATAGTGATTAAGGGCCCAAGGCCCACTATGTAAAATGAGCCATGTATCCTCTTCAGATAAGGGACAGTTATTAAAAAGCCCGGTATCTAAAATGGATATGGGACAGTTCAGGCACTCGGTCACAACAACATAATAATTGGAAAAGTGTCTCATGAGCATTTTATACGCATTTTGTCAAGTAAGTGGATTGTTTAAAATGCCAAATTGAATTGCTCTTACATGTAAATTTGATATGTGTTTAACTATGCAAAGTTGTGAACTATATATTATGTGAATTATGTGTTATGTGACTAGCTGAGACATCGACGATGGTCTCTCATTGAGTTCTCAAAATTCATCCAAAATTTTCAATTATTTTTTAGGATTAGAAGAATACCCTATTAGGAAAATGGGAGTATCCCTGCATTTGTGTTTTTCTATCTTTGTATAAATTTGTATATTCTGAAACTTTTGTACAAATGATTTATGTTATAATATAAAAACATTATGACTAAAGTGTTTTGTATTTGTAATGGGCCCCAAATATTGAAATTTTGTTGATTGTATTGTTAAAAAGTTTACGAATAAAGTGGCCTAAACAGATTATGGATTTCCAAAAATGTGTGTATGTTGTTGTTTAAAAAAAATTTATACCGATTTTTGACTGACTGAGTACCTTAGCATGCCACCCTCGCGGAGCTCGGACTCGGATATCACTCCTAGATGTCGAGTATGTGACTGGCGAGATTAGGGCGCTACACTTAAGGTGTAAAATCCATCGATTGCAAATGGATATTTAAAATCAAAAGGGATTCGAAGGGCAATGTAGAGGAATATAAGGCTCCTCTTTTTGCTAAGGGCTTTACACATAAAGAAGGCATGATTATAAAGAGACTTTCTTTCCAGTTTCATTGAAAGAATCTTTTAGAACTATAAGGGCACTTGTGGCCCATTTCAACCTTGAGTTGCATCAGATTGATGTTAAAACTGTGTTTCTCAATGGTGACATTGATGAGACCATTTATATGGTGCAACTAGAAAACTTTGTGCTAGGAGACCCAAAGCAAATGGTTTACAAATTGAAGAAATCCATCTATGGGCTCAAACAAGCTTCCCATCAATGGTATTACAAATTTCATCAAGTTGCTATTTTGTTTGGTTTTGAAATTAATGCAGTTGATGATTATAAATACCACAAGTTCAGTGTGAGCAAGTTTATTTTTCTAATTTTATATATCGATGACATACTGCTTGCTAGCAATGATATAGGCTTATTGCACAAAACCAAGAGCTTTCTGACAAAGAAATTTGAAATGAAATATCTTGGTAATGCCTATTTTATAGTAGGGATACAAATACACCGAGATCGCACCCAGGTATACTTGGGTTGTCACAAAAGAGCTACATCGAAAAAATTCTTAAGAGATTTGACATATAGGATTATAAACCATGTGACATGCTTGTTACTAAGGGAGACAAGTTTAGTCTTAATCAATACCCCAATAATGAGTCTGAAACTAAAGAGACGCAGAAGATTCCTTATGCTTCATAAGTAGGGAGTCTAATGTATGTTCAAGTATATATGCGTCCAGATATTGCGTATATTGTTGGAATGCTGGACATATATTTAAGCAATCCTAGAGTAAATCATTGGAGAGCAGCCACACGAGTTATACAGTACTAGCAGAGAACAAAAGATTACATGCTCACATACAAGAAGTCGGATCAGCTAAAGATCATTGGGTATTTTGATTATGATTTTGTTGGATGCTTAGATAGTCGGAGATCCAGATTGCGCTATATTTACACTACAAGAAAATAAGGCATTCTGTGACGTTTTTAAAACGTCACAGAATGTCCAAAAAATATTGCAGAATGTAAAATGTCGCAGAATGTGGTGTAAGTAAAAGGTTTCTGCGATGTTTTATGAAAAACGTCGCAAAAAATGCTGACATTCCACAACGTTTCGAAAAATATCACTAAAAGGTTGGACAATTCGCAACGTTTTTAAAAAACGTCACAAAATCTCTAACATTCCACGACGTTTTTAAAAAACATCAAGGATTGTCTAACATTTCGCGACATTTTTAAAACATCGCAGAATGTGAAGGAATCCACAACAATTTTTTGGAAACGTCGAGACATTTTTTTGGAAGTTCTTCGGCGACGTTTTTAAAAATGTCGCAGAATGTCTTCAACGATGTTTTTATTATTTTTTTATTTTTCCATTTTCGAAAATCATATTAATTTAATAATTTTTAATTTTAACAATTATTTTTTACAATTTTTAATTTTATTTTTTAATAACTATTCAATATTATTTATAAATTTTATTTATTTAATAATTCTTCAAAAATTTTTAGTATATCATTAGTTTTAATAATTATTCATGTATCATACGAATTTTATACCTGCAGATAATGTATTATTTAATTGCAATTCGTAAACATATCATAATGCACTAATTAATATCAAAATACACTAATTTTAATTCGTAAACATGTCATAATACACTAATTAATCTGAAGGTTCATCTATCATCTGACTACTAAAAGTATCCATCAGCCACTGTACAAGTTTGTAAGACATAGAATAAGGAAGAAATGTTGTGGATAATTTTGGGAGAAGTAACAGTATATCAAATGCCAAGTGTTTGTGGTCAAAGAGATCCCTCTATGACAACTTCACTAAAGGGCTGGATATTGTTCGAAACTTCTTCCTTAAATGAATTAAACTTTCGACTGTTCTTGTGCTTCTTTTGATTACTACAAGCTGACACTATGTTTTCACCAATAGCAACTGTGGAGTTTCAAGTACATGACTAACCAAAGCTGAAAGCAAAGTATTAGGATTCCCAACAGCAGTGGCCCCTTCAATCCATTCATGCAGCTGTGGAGCTTCAAGTACATCACTAACCACAACTTTAATTGGAAACTACAATCATAAGACACATAACATACAGAAACAATAAAGCAATCATATAAAATAAATCATAAATTGCTGTGTTTAAATTTGTGCAACAACAAAAAGAAGTGAAAAGAACAACAAAAGTATTCATGAAAGCACCAAAAAGAAAAGAAAAAATTTGCATAAGAGAGGGAGAGAGATTGCTCCTCATGGAAAGTTCTTAATCCTAATGCAAATGATACGCAAGTTGAAGATGGAAGTATTCACCCCAACAAAACTAGCACATGTAAAATATTACAGAAACCTATTGAAACTATGAATAAAGCAACATCAATAGAAGTAGCATCACAAAACACTCTGCTTGTCTGGTCAAAAAATCCGCATCAATTCTGAATAAAGAGCACCTTATGAAGCATCACAAAACACTTTGCTTGTCTGGTCAAAAAATTGCAGAACAACAGGCTATAATGCATTCGGAATGTAACAAAAGGCTATATTGCAATACCAATAGCAGCTTGGCCCAAATCAGTTAACATCAATATTACTCACTAGTTAATATTACTAACTAGTTAAAATTCAATAGACATAGCAAAACAAAGATGCTAATCACAAAGATTGTACTCCTTTCAACTCCCCTGATGTGCCAATGCCGAGTAATGAGATACAATTTTTCCAAGCAGATTCAATAATCATATATTCTCTGCGTAATTTAAACATGAATCCTCTTCCTTCTTTTTTTCTCCACTCCCAACTTTAAACACAATACAAAACAAACTATTCATCATGGAAATCTCATAGAATCTGAAATTCTGAACAAACCAACAAATGTATCAAAGAAATGGAGATTGAGAAACAGTACCTGTTCACAAGTCCCTCAAAAACAAGAAGAAGGCATTGAAGCAAAAAGCTGGTATAATTGAAGGTTTCGATATCTGTCAATAATAACATAGAATTAAGACATAAAAAGGAAAAAATAATATACAACTAAAGAATTAGCAGAAATGTGATGGTGTTGGGTAAATAAGGAGCTCATCCAAAGATGCATCATTAAAAGATAAACATAAAACCAAGAACAAGTGACATAACTTATCATAAACGGTTACCTTTCTACTCTTTTCATTGGGTTTACTTACAAGCACCAATAAATAGAGACTGAAGTCCAGTTATGTATGAACTCAAAAATTTTGAAAAAATTAAATTAGGCGCCACAAATATTTTGATAGTAGAAAGAAAATGGATTAATGTGGCAATGAGACTTTGACATCTTACTTTTAAAAGCTTCGACCTTCTCCTGATGCATGGGAGCAAAAGTTTAACATAGTACCATGTTCTTTTCCCATACCAAAAAGAAAAAAAAGATATATGAAGACACTTGAATTGAAATACCTTTGAATCTTTAACCTCATTCAAAGGAAAAGGATGAAGACGTTTCACCTTCTTTCCATCTAAACTTTCAACCTATAAATCAAGGGGAGGTGACTATGACTCTATTTTTCCCCTAATGTACAAAACACGAGAATTTATGTTGCATAGTTCAACCAATGTGGCATGTCATAATGGAAAAGATGTTGAGTGGGGTTTTACCAGAAAAGAAGATTCCCTAAGTGCATCCACAATAGTTGTAATGTCTTTGGTGAGCTTTTTTCATTTTCCTAAAGGACGCAATAATCGAAATAGGAACTGCAAGAAATACATAAAGTGAATTCAAAACATAAGCAATCCACATGATACAAGTTAGGTTGGAGATTTGAAATTAGAAGTAATCACTAAAATAATAGTTTACAACGGTGCAGAAAAACTTTCCATGGTTTGCATTCTTCAAGCAACCTCAAAAAAAGAGCATGTTGAGTGTGTGAACATACTGATGTTATATTATTGATTATTATAAATGTTGGGAAGAAACCATTTACTAGAAGATCTGACCATGGACCATGAGAAAACAACTAGGGTACCAATTCTGCATTCTCTAAAATCATCACAAAACTAAATATCTCTGTTTAAGACCGTTTATAAATGTCAAAAGCATATTTGGGTTTCAAAGAAGTGTGCATAGTTACATGGAAAATAACCATCTGTTCTATGAAGAAGCTGTTCCACATGGTTATGAAGCCTCCTAGGAACCGTAAACTAGGACAAGGAGTAAAGTTTGTTTAGATAGGCAAGAGGAAAGACAGTTCAAACTTCAAAATATTGATCGTTCAGAAGAAGCTAGGGAAGCACATCAATGGGAGACAAAACAAAAGCTTGTTATCAGTTTTAAATTCATCTTTTTGACTATAAAAATAAATGAACATAAATCATAAAGAAGAGGGGAAACACAGATCAGAAGTAAACAATTACCAACATCCATGGAAAGCTCATAATTGTTAAGTTGTTTGGGAAGAACTTTGACATTTTCAACATTTTTGGATATAAAAACTGTTTTAGAACTCACTTAGATCCTCTGCCACATGGTGATGATCGACATTAATAGTAGATCCTCTGCCACAACGTCCCACCATAACAACCCTGCACAAGCAATAACACCGGCACCCCTCCTCTTCCTTTGGTTGTGACTCTCAACTGCATCGAGGACTGCGCTGTCGAGCAAGAGTCTCTCATCGGTGTTGCTGTCGTCGAGCATGTCCCTTTCAGCCACCTCTCTGTGGGAAGATTGAATTAACCGTCACTGTCCTCCTCCACACTCTCACCTACCTCCCACTCGCCGCCCAATGCCGTCTCCACCCTTATCATCTCATTCTCTGCCTTAACTCTGCCGACCGCACTGTCGATAAGTACCTTCCTTTTCCCATATATCAACCATGGTGGAGGTGGGGGCAGTTTCGTCCTAAGAAAATCAAGTATAAACAGAAATAGTCAAATCATTAGTTTACTTCTAACATAAGCCAATTAACAACATAACTCATAAACCCAATCTTTTTTAAGAATAGGAAGTTTCTTGAACTTTCTTTGGTCAGACTTGTTAGCAGAAGACGGAACCACTTGAACAAAGGGGTTCTTCTGTAACACGCTATCGCATTGCAGTACCTTTTCTCTACGTTTCTCAATCTTTTGCCTCACTGAAAGATCTGGTTTATAATAAATATAACAAAAATGAACTTAAAAAAAACCCCAAAACACTAATAAAAGAAAAAGTTCTCTAAGTTTTATAAGGAAACACCTTTGGACTTGTCAACAAAGAAGAGACGTGGGAAAGAGAGCTGCCAAAGAGAGCGTCCTTTGTGGATTTTTCAAGAAAATTGTCTATGTCTTCGGTGCTTATATTGGTTCTCCATGCTTTCTTTCCCTTTCTTGAGCTTTTTGCTTTCTTCCCCATCTCTCTCTCTTCCTGTTTCTCTACTTTCCCCAATCGCTGAAAATCAAAATCTCCTTTCTCTGGTCACATGCTGTTAGTTGTTGAACTGCCCTCTCGCTTACGGTGTTTTAGGGCATTAATTAAACAAAAGGCAACGTTTTATTTGACAAAACATGGCAATTTTTAATTTGCGACATTTTTCTATAAAAACGTCGCAAAAGGTTACAAATTTGTGACTTTTTTTATAAAACATTGCAAAAAAGTTAAACTTTTCATGACATTTTGAACTTTTCGTGACGTTTTTTAAACATCATAAAAAGCTTTTACAATTCATGACGTTTGATCAATAAAACGTCGCGAATTGTATTAATTTCTTGTAGTGTTACTTGCTAAGTTGGAGGAGTTATTTCCTAAAAGAGTGCTAAGCAGACACTCTTAACTTCTTTCACTATAGTAACGGAGTTTGTAGCATGTTATGAGGCATCCAATCATAGAATATGGCTACGGAATTTTATCACTGGGTTGCACATTGTAGATGGTATTGGAAGACCATTAAAGTTATTTTGTGACAATAAGTCAGCAGTGCTATACTCTGATAACTTGCATTTTGTCATGTTAATCCTTTATGTTTCATGTTCTTTTGGTAGACTTTTGTGATGTTTTGCTTGTGTTTCCACGGTAATTTGTGTCTTTGCATGTTCTAGGTGACGAAATGCAAAGTGACGCAATTTGGAGTGAAATTGGCTAATCTGGAATTGAAGATTTCAACATGACCATACTGAAGGTTGGAGAGAAGTGAAAGCTAGAGACATTTTAATTGCCCAATCGATTAGCTACAGCCACAAAGAAGAGTGAGGAATTAAATCAGCCAATTAAACGGGGAGCAACAGACGTGAGACAAGAGGAGCATTTAAATTGTCACATGTAAAGAAGGCAACACGCAAAGGGCAAGTTAATTGACAAGGCTACACTTAGATCATGTGAGGTAAATGACGCAAAACACGTAGATGCAATGCAAGCTACAGCTACAGGTGGTGCAGCACAAATTAGAAGAGCAAATTAAATAAGGACTTAAAGGAGACAGCAAATAAATCAATCACGCATAAGAACCGGAGAAGCAGCGTGGAGAGCATCATTTTGAACACATTCAGCGTGAATTAATTTAGCTAGAGAGGACCAAGGCAGCAGGCATGACGTGGCATCGTTTTGGAGGCTGGAAACAACATTCAATCAACGCAATAAAAGAAGTAAAAAAAACCAAGGAAGCAGAAAATGGGCCAGTATCAGTGATAAATACGCAACATACAAAGGGAGACTAAGATGAGTGGGCTGGCGTGGAATTAAAAGAAGGGGGCCCACTTTATTTAGTAAAAAAGGAACAAAAACCTATTGATCTAAGGGATGACGGCAGGAGAAAAAAAGGTTTGATTTTGCTTAAAAGGGGGAACAGTGTCGGCAATAGGAGTCAATTCTTTTATCACATTAAAGGGGGAGTGACGACAGTAGCTTGGGGTTTTTGATTTTTCACAATCACAACAGTGACGATACAAAGGGGGCAATTGGCAGCCGCATGGGAGAGCAATTAGTAGCGGCACTTAGAGAAGACTTAGCAACCTTGTCACCCATAGATCTCACTCAAGAATTCCGTCTTCTAGCTTTTCTTCTTTCCCTTATTATTTAGACTATGATAATTAAGAATCTTGTTTTGTTTAATTCCGTTATGAGTAGCTAAACTATTTTAGTCGGGGAATTCCAATTGTTATGCTTTGACTCGTGAGACCTATTGTTCTGATTATTTGGTTTATAATATTCG
>JANITX010010983.1:0-10047 GCA_027564395.1 Erythroxylum ulei | reverse complement strand
ATTATTCATTTTGATAAAATAGGATGAGTTTATTACTAATATCTATTAAAAGATTAAAATATATTTATTTGTTAATAGAATTAATTTATGTCTAATTTATATTTAATATTTTATTATTAGTAATAATAAAATTGATTATATTGGTATTAGCAATTAAATAAAAATGATTTTTATTTAAAATATAATTCAAAATCAGAACAAAAAATACAAGTAAAACATAAGTGGAACAATCCTTAGTTTTTAGTAATATCTAATCTACCAAAATTTCATTTGAGTATATTAAAAGAAAATATTTATTGTTCCAATTTAGCCAGATATTTGGACCCTCAATAAATTAATCTTACACCATTCAAAGGAGGACTTCTTGATTCTGTAGTAGGCTATTTTAACAAATTCATAAACCCTGCACGTGAAGTATAAGCAAGAAGAAGTCGGATTAATTCATCCTAATCAAGATTAAAGTTTGGATGATTTTTATCCCTATTAAGTCCACAGATCCTCAAAACAAGGCAGGTCTTATCTGCAGAGGGAGTTGGCCTACCCTGGGTAGCGTCACGAACTTTACAGCTAAACAGTGTAAAACTTAAAGGGTATCTATCTACCCTTAAACAGCAAAAGGGGCCAGGTCCTCCGGGTGCATCAGGAACTCGTCAAATGAGACTGCAGGTTCGGAGAAGAGAGCAACGTTGGTGGTGAAATATAGGCGTTGGGATTTGTAATTGAACAGGAGGGGAAGGTTGCAAATTCCATCGGAATACTTGGCTGGCTCTTGAGGATTTGTAATTGAACAGGAGGGGAAGGTTGCAAACTCCATCGGAATACTTGGCTGGCTCTTGAGGATTTGTAATTTAACAGGAGGGGAAGGTTGCAAACTCCATCGGAATACTTGGCTGGCTCTTGAACATTTTCATGTGAATGACAGAAGAATTAATCCTTTTTATTATAATTGTAAAATATGTTTCAAGACTTGACTTCGAACAATTTCCAATGTTGTCATTTACTCCCTCTCTCAAAAATCAAAATCCCATTCATTTCCATGATCGGATCCCATTGCTCAAGGCGCGATCATTAACTATTTAAGAAACCTTTGCAAGTGGAACTATTTAAATGGAAATGTATTAATTGATTAATTAGGGATCTAAATGAGACTTGAACCAAAATTCGTGGGAAATTAGAAATATTACTTGTAGACTAGTTATAGCAGTAGATGTATTAAATTTATACACTAAAATTGATAATTATTTTAAATTATTTTAAAATTATTGTAAAATAATTAACTAACCCCATCACTAGTAAAGAGAAGGCTTTCACGAAGGTTTACCGTTTGCTCCAAAAAACATATAACGCCATATAAAACAGAATTCTATATGTTCTCGATCATACTTGCATTTCGTAGGTTAATTATTCAGTAGAATTAAAATTTAGGTTGGGACTGAACGTATGAACAACGTTAAACTGCAGGAGACACGAACGACAACAAGCACAAATGCCACACTTAATATCGCATCTGTAAGCTGGAAACATCGCTCTTTCTCTGAGTTATTATTGCATCTGCATGAAACCGAAAGAGACTCTATCGTTCATGGGTTCGGGAAGCATTCTATGGGTATCAAATGAAAAGCAAGTGCTTGATTATATTATTATTACAGGAACAAAAGGAGAAAGGATTCTATAGATATGAAATGAAAAGCAGGCGGTTAGTTATATATTATTATTATAGAGACATGTATTGTTTCATAATTTTAAGTATGAGAGGAATATCTTCCTTCATCTTTTTTTATTTATCTTTTTATAATTAAATATAATTAATTAAATACAATTAATTAGTTACAATATAATTAATTAAAATAATATTACAATATAATTAATTAAAATAGCATTACAATCAAGGTATTAAATATCGTTCTGTACTGGTCGAAAAACGGAATAGTATCAGTATGTTTGGTACCGGCCAATATCGGGTGTTTTCGCCAAATACCGGCCGGTACTATAATTTTAACAGAAACCGAGGACCTTTTTACAAAAATAAAAAATAATAACCCTAACAACCCCTTCGATGCTTGCCTTTCCTTTTTCATTTTTTTGTCTGTCTCTCAAACTCACCTCATCTCTCTTTTTCTCACCCACACTCTCGTCCTCTCCACTCTCTCTCTCTCGTCCTCCACTCCATCTCTTATGGTGCTCTTGCTCCTACGTCCTACCTCTCCGACGGTGCTCCTACGTCCCAACTCTCCAGCGGTATTTCTACGTCCTACCTCTTCGGCGATCATCTTCTGATCTTCCTCCACCATGCGAACCCATAGCCACCGAGCCTCATCTAGACCTCCATCAGCCTTCAGCCATCCTCTATAAGGACCACCATCGAACCACACCACCATCATCTACTCTCCTCCATCACCCACGCATCCACAGGACTGTAGCTGTCGGATCTGGGAATAATACCTAGATCTAAACCTGACCTGACCCGATCTAGAATAATACTCAATCACTGATTGTGAATTTTTGTTTCGGTGTGTTTTCAATTTCTGTTAGAATTTTTTCAGGTTAATTACATTTGTGTTGTAATTGTGAATGGGAAGTTGGAATGAAATTGTGAAGCATTTGTGTGTCATTGGTTAGAGTTGGATAATGGATTGGATTTATAGTTGAATTGAATGAAAGGAGTATGGTTTTGGTTCATTTGTGGTTCGGTTGGTTTTGGTTCATTTGTGGTTCGGTTGATTGATAATTTATGTTAATTGTTTTGGTCATTCATGACATGCATTAAAAGTTGGAAAGACTTTCAAATTTCAATTCAAGTTTCAACTTAACTTTATGATGCATGATTTAAAAGTTAGAAAGGCTTTAAAGTTTCAACTTAACTTAAAACTACCGAGAATGTAAATTGGAAAGAATTCAAATAAATAATTAATTGACATAATCTTAAAATTATTGAAATGGTATTTAGATATTGGGTAAATAATTAATTGAGTATAATAATAATTCGGTTGTGGTCTTGTGGAAAAATCGAATAGGAACTTTTGCAATTGTAATTATTCTATATCTCTAAATTGTCTTTGATTTTTATCCCAAAATTAGTCCATCTCTTTAAGGATTCAAGTCTCTTGCATATCAACCTTTATTTATCCTAAATTAGTCCATCTCATAGTCTTTGCATATTCAAAATCTAATTTTTTTATTATTCCATTTTTATCTCATTTATAGTACTTTGACATTAACTCTTTGAATAAGTATGAAATTTTTTAGTTCATCTTAATGAAAAAAATTATTTAGCTTGTGCATTCTATTACAAGGTCTTTATTAAAGGTAATGATTTATTAAGATATGTCAATGGTAATAATCATATTCCTGAAAAAACAAGAATAAAGATGAAAGTGAAGTTAAGGATGTTTAAATCATGACTTGAATTTTTGAATTCATTGAGCCATCATCTTAAATCTTTGAATGGTACTTCAATTTTAAATTTAGCATGAATTTACTACTCTCAAATAGGAAAGTCTATCTATTTCTGAATTTTACTCTAGTTTCATGCATCTTTACTTCTTTAGGCTTAATATAAAGAGTTAAAGATATTATTTATGCTACACTGTCTTGTGAAGGACTTAACGTTAGCACTACTAATTTTGTTGATGAAACTACTAAAGGATTAATTTCTTACAAAACTAATATATTCATTTTTTGTTAAAGATAAATGGAAAGAAGTTCAACTACTCCTGATCAAACTGCTTCAGGAAGATATAATGATCCAACTTGGGCTCATGTTGTATTGGTCCCAAGTATGAAGAATCATACAATTTGCTTGTTTTGTAACAAGCATTTGAAAGGTGGATGAATCACTCAATTGAAGAATCATTTAGCTGGGGTTAAAGGAGATATAGAACCTTGTAAAAAAGTAAGTCACGATGTGAAGTGGCAAATGAAAACATTACTTGAAGAATATCAATATGAAAAAAATAGAAGGGAAAGGTTGAATTTTGAAATTGGCAGTGGAAGTTCGTTTTCTAGTTTTCGTGGTGATTATGGAAATATTGAAGGTGGTAGTGATAGTGGTTAGTAGTGATACTGATAGTGTTCCATCCCAGGCCTTTGAAGAAGTACCTGAACTTGATGTGAGGAAGAGAAGAAGGCAAACTAGTTTTTTTGCACCAAAAACAACTCCTAGAGCTCAATCTTCAATTCATAGTGCAATGAAATCAAGAGATGCGACTCACAATGTCGATATGATAGTAGCTAGATGGTGGTATGATACAGGTTCATCATTTAATGCTTCTCATACTTATTATTATCAGCCTATGATGGATGCAATAGCCTCTTATGGTCTAGGATGTAAAGATCCTTCGATTGATAACTTAAGAGATAAACTTTTGAGTTGTTCTGTTTCTGAAATTAGAATTTATTTGACAGAAAGAAGAATGAATTGGGCTACTTATAGATGTTTAATCATGTGTGATGGTTAAACAAATAGGAGACAAGATATATTCTACAAATGACTGTATGTTTTTGAAATCTATTGATGTATATGGCCTTATTAAGAATACTGAGACTTTGTTTGCGATATTTGATGAAGTTGTGAATAAAGTAGGGCCAGAAAACATTGTTCACTTTATTATTGACAATGATTCCGCTTATAAAGCGGCAGGAAAAAGGTTGCAAAATACGTATAATTCTTTTTTTAGACTCATTATGTTGCACATTGTATTGACCTAATGCTGGAGAATATAGGAGATCTTAGATATTTTCCTGTTATTGATGAGACTATGTAGAACGTTAAAAAGGTGACAAAGTTCATTTATAATCATGCATTGATATTGAATTTTGATAAGAAAGGAATTTACCAATGGCAGGAATTTGTATCGTCTTGCTATTACATGATTTGCAACAAATTTCTTATCACTTCAGCCTTTTATTATGATAAAGAAAGAGTTAAGACAAATGTTTACAAGTGATAAGAGGATTATATATCAACATGCTAGATTTAATGCTGGAGTGGAGGTTTGTAAAATTATAGTGGAAGATAGAGAGTTTTGGTCTCAATGCCAATTTGTTATCCGAGTTTGTGAACCTTTGGTGAGATTGCTTCGCTTGGCTGATAGTGATAAAAATCCAACAATGAGTTATTTTTTTGATGCCATGGAGAGAGTGACAGAAGCAATCAAGGTCAATCTGAAACAGGTCTTCTTTATACAAATCATATCTTTCAATCCTTAATGAGAGAAGGGAAAGACAACTTTCTTCTTCGTTGTTTGCAGCTGGGACATTTTTAAATCCTAGTGTCCATTTCAGACTGGATCTTACTAAACAAGTTGAAGCTAATAGAGAAATGGTTTTAACTATTACAACAATTGTTAGCATTAACGAGATGTAAGATCTCCAAGTTCACAAATGGAGCTTTATAAGTTGTCTTATGGGAATTTGGAATGCCAATTGCTATTCGACAAAGAAGAAAACTTTCTCTAAGTATTAGTTGTTTCCTTTTTTTATTTGTTGAAATTAATTAACGCTTTATTTTGTTTAACGCTTTATTAATTCCTTTTTCAATTTAAGTCAACGTATGAGCGCAACAAACTGTGAACAAAACTAGAGCAGATTTGAATTTATCCACTCCAAGAAAAGGAATAGATTGGAGTATAAGAGGTTGAATGACTTGGTTTTTGTTCGTTACAATTTAAAGCTTAAGGAAAAGTATGTTATCATCATTATTATCATTATTAATTTCGATATAATTTCTTATAATTTTCTAATAATTAAATTTTATTGTTTACTAGGAGTCTTAATAGCACAAGTAGTTTAACTGATCTAATCTTTATCGATAATATTGATCTTTTGACAGATTCAGTTTCTAAAGAACCGAATTTAGTAGATGTTAATTACTTGAAGATAATCTTGGATAACCAAACATGGACATGTCATTTGGTGCATTAAATTTGAATGATAATGATGATGAAGCTTCTTTCAATGATGATGATTTTTTTTACCAATTGATAATTGAGGTCAGTACAATTATAGTGGGTATCCTCCCGTAGACGAATGAATTTCGTTCCAGGATTTTGCTTTTCCTCTTCTTTTAATTTTATTTATATTTGATGTTTATGTTAAATTCTATATATGTAATGTAATTGTAAATGTTTTTGTTTAAGATTTAACTTCTACTTGATTGTTTCCTCATCACGAACTTTTATTGTAAATTGTAATAGTTTGAGAGTTAAGGATATTTATTGTTCTTTTTATTTGATGTTTTGATGTAATTATTATTTATTAAAATGATGAAATTGTGTTATTATAATATTTTAAATACTTTGTATTATTCTTAGGGGGTGCTTGGTTGATAGGTTTGGGAAGGGGTTAATGGGTAAGGAATAAAAAGTGAGTGGTTGGTTGTTGGTTATCATTATAAGGGTAATAGTTTGATATCCTACTTTTGAGAAATCCTCCATACCCTTCATTTAGTAGAGAAATGAAATTCATTCCTCAGTAGTGACTCTTTTTAAAAAAATATTTTTAATCCTATTAATTAAATATAATATAATTAATTAAAATATAATTGATTACAATATAATTAATTCATTAATTAAAATATTGCAATTAATTAATTAATTAAAATATAATTCATTCATTAATTACAATATTAGGATTAATTAATTAAAATATAATTAATTAATTAAAATATTGTAATTAATTGATTAAAATATAATTAATTAATTAAAATATTGTAATTAATTGATTAAAATAGAATTAATTAATTAAAATATAATTAACTAATTAATTAAAATATAATAAAATTTTATTCCTCAATATTTTTTACAAACCAATGATTATCAATGGTAATAGTAATCATTCCTTTCTTTTAACCAACCATCATAATTATAATGATAATATCCATCCTCAATACTCACTATATTCATTTCCATTCCTATTATCATTCTCATAATTTTTTTTATATTAATTGTAGTTATTTACATGTGAAATATTTAAAAATTATTGTTATTTTATATTAATTGTGATTATTATTTATTATTATGAATTTTGAAGACAAGGTTGATGTAAACTTATAAAGCATATAGTACAACAGTACAATATACCAATGGAATATTTTGCAAATTTTAAAAATTTAGAGAGTCTCATAAATTAAAAAATGTGACCTGTACTAGTACAGTATTGTACCAGAACTCAATCCGGTAATAAGTCCAGTACAATATTCGTAACTTTGATTACAATATAATTAATTAATTACAATTTAATTAATTAAAATAATATTAATTAATTATATATTTTTTCTCTTTTCAACAATTAAATATAACTAATTAAAACATATTAAAATTTAATATAAAACAAAAATTTAACAAAACTTTTATTTTTCAATATTTTTAACAAACCAACTATTATTAATGATAATAGTAATCATTCTTTCGTTTTAGCAAACTATCATAATTATAATGATTATATTCATTCTCATTTTTCATTGTATTCATTCTTATATTTATTACCATTATTCAATTTAAACCAAGCCCCCCTAAATCTTTTTTAAGTGGAAACACAACCAAGAAAAGCAGGATTTAGATTTATGCCTTCAACAAGCAACTCATTTTTCACAGCAAAAATGTATAGTTAATGGCTTTGAAAACGATCAAATAAATGGCATCAAGACGAAAATTAAGTGGAGATTATGATCATCTCTCTGGATGCTATGTTTCTTTTCCTCTGGGAATGAGGAACAGCTTGTCATGTTCCCTTTTGTCGCCTGGACATTGTCTGGCATAGAGTGAAATCTTGGTAAGTTGGTTTTGGACAATGTTAGTAGGTACCAGACACCGAGTTGAGTTGCCATGAATGTCTTAAATCTAGTGAAATTATAATTCAGAACTTGTAAGATTTCTAGCATAGGACGTAAGCTACGAATAACAATATTGTAAGAATTGGCCAAGCCAACGAAACCTAAAGTTTCCATTCTGAAGCCGTCTCATCCAACTGTGGCGTGCATACGGGGGCCAACTGAGTGACAATTGCATGTGGAAACAGAAATAGCTTTGCCCATCAATTCTCATCAAGAAATGTACTATTTGATAAAGACCAGACATTGATAAACCTTTCATCAATGGAACATAGAAAGGACTTTCACTTTATAAAGCAGAAATGCCAAGTTTGGACGAGATCCTCAGCACTTAGGAGCACCCTTTTCTTGCCTCTGAAATTTATAAAAGCAGTTGGATCTATGTACATTGATTTGTAGAGTTAATGGATAAAACTGGTGGCAGCTAGTGGCAATCCAGGACAAATGGAACCCCATTTCTTCCTATTTGTTCCCTAATTAGATGCTCAATGTTTTCTAATGTTCTTGATGAAGAACAATGAGTCCCAAGTTTGAGTGGCTTCTCTAATCTAAGCGACAAAATCTTTTATGAACTATAGAGTGACTTTAGTAGGCTACTTTTCTACGATGTAACAAAGACAAACCACACCTCTCAAAAAAATGAAAGATCGTTAATGCAGGAATTTAATCCGAAATTGGAATCCTCTAGCCTCAAATTATTGACATAAAGATCAGATGATAAGAATTCGATGGCACGTGGCAGACAAATTAGAATTTTCTTGCTCAATTTGATGAGTTAGAAGACTTAGTTTTTCATGGAAAATTGAGTACTGCTCTATAACCATTCTATCATACTTCAAATAAGGTAGGAAACTTGAGCAATCTAATAGTACATTCTATGCCCATTTCCATCAAATAGAATAAAATAATTATTTAGACATAACTAACTAATTTAACTGACTTATGGGTTATCCTTTGGCTCTCCTTGGACCAAAAAGTTTGAGTCCCCAACCCCAAGGGCCCCCAGTCGCAGGTCCGATCACCGCTGGAGGATTGAATCACGATTCTCTGGGTTGTTGCATCCTTTGGCTCTCCTAATTCTCTGGGTTGTTGCATCCTTAATGATGATTATTGGTCCGGCAACATTATCCATCTTATCATGAAAAACCTTTTCCTCAAGGTTGAAATAAGGAAAATCTTGTTGGAACACTCAAAAGGAGTTCTTAAGTAGCTTCCAAAAGAGATCAAGATTGCCAATAAACCAAACTTGAGGAACAAAAGAGACATTTTGGAGCGCACAATGATGGCTCAGAATTTGTTCTAGTATGAGGAGAGGCTGTGAACCATGAAAAGATGGAGGAAGGAAGATTGGTAAGCCAAGGGAATCTCCACGGCATTTCTTTAAAAAGGAAACATTGAAAACATTGTGGATTCGGGCTTCCGGGAGCAGGTCTAGTTTGTAAGCTGGTTGTCCAATGCAAGTCAACATTTTAAAGAAACTGTAGTACTTGTTGGATAGCTTGTTAGACTGAACAAAATATTGACGATATGTTTTGAGCTTTACAAACACTCAATCGCCCACCTAAAATTTAACATTTGCTCGATGAAAATCCACTTTTCATATGTAATTGGGCTCGTTTGAGGTTAATTTGGAGTTAGGAAACAATTTGATTTAGCCAATAATTCATCTCTAAAAGCTACTTCAGTATACCCCAAGATGTAATCGTGTAGTGATGGAAGAGCACGACCATAAATGACCTCAAATGGATTGCACTTAATAGAATAACATAGTCGAAATATGTTAACTGGAAGGGATAAACTTCCCTCAGCATTACAACGTTTATTTATAAAGGAATTACATCAGTATATACAACTAGGACTCTTGTATACAAAACATAAATCTACTAGTCTGTACAACAAACACAAAAACAGAGAAGGAATCGTGTATACAAAACAAAATTCTGTTACAGTATGTACAACATGTTGGACCTCGAATTTTTAGTAGAAATTAGAAATATTAAATGAATTTCAATGAGTGTTTTTGTATATAAATCGTGTTATAGATGTTTGATGCCTTAAGGAAAATTGATGAGAAAAGATTTGAGGACTTTGATATTTGAGTAAATTCGTTTGGGTTATAAAAGTTTAAGAGAATGAGTTGTTTTGAAATGGAAGTTAAAAATCAAGAAATAAAGAGAAAAAGTGTGAAAATATGAAAAATTGTGAAAGTTTGACTTTTT
>JANITX010010882.1:0-10051 GCA_027564395.1 Erythroxylum ulei | reverse complement strand
GTTTGTTTAAGATTCTGGAAATGCATGTATGAAATGTTTCGTACATTTTGGAATGTTTATTTTTTAATGCTATTCTTCCGCGAAATGTTTTGGTTTGTTTTTACTGTCTTGTGTGGCATCCGCATATCCTTCCAGGAGATATTAGGGTGTCACATCAAGCAACAAAATCACCCAATGACATATCTTGGTATCCCCATCTGTACTCATAAAGTGAAAATAGTTGACTTCACTAGTCTTCTTGATAAAATTCAATCTAGAGTCTCTTTTTGGAGCTCCAAACACCTTTCAATAGTAGAATAGTCCAACTTATTGCTTCAATACTCAATTCTATTAACACCTACACTAGGCTGCTCATTTAGATTTTCCAAGTTCTATCTTAAAAACCATACATAAGTTATTCAGCAACTTTCTTTGGTCTAGAAGCATAGGAAGAACTCACAAAACCAAGATGAAATGGAGTGAGGTTTGCACTCCAAAGAAACAAAGGCGTTAGGGCTTAGCTCCATCTAAACCATAAACACCATATTGCTCATAAAAGACTTTGGAGTCTAATGCATGATAAACAATCCCTTTGGTGCAAGTGGATTCATATCTATTTCATCAAGAATATAAACTTGACTCCACACGTTTTCCCTCAACCGCCCTAAAAGCTATTTTGAAAATGGGAGACCAATTTAAATATGATTTTACAGCATTGTTAGGGAATAGTGAATCTACTAGCTTTTGGCATGACAATTAGCTGTCAGTGGGTCAACTGATCAATATTAATGAAGCTACAAACCTCATATCATCAATCCAACAAAATGCTTCAATCTCGACGGCCTTAGCTGATAAGAAATTTTTTTCAGCACTCATCCTTGCCCAAATCCCTTATAAATGAAAATTTTTAGACATACTTCAATATAAAGGAAAATAAATACATTTGGAGGGATGGTAATGATGGAAAATTCTTCAATTCAATTTGTAAGAAGTTGATCTTCAAAGACCTTTCAAAAGTACCTTGGGCCAAAGCAATCTGAGCAAGTTACCTCAATTCTCGAGATGCAATCACACTTTGTTTTGCAATAAAGGAGAAACTGAAAATAATTGATAAACTTGCTGGATAGCTGCAACTCACCAACTAGTGCTCCTTATGTCGAGATGTCAAGGAAAGCACTACATATTTATTCTTTAAATGTAGTTATATTAAGGGAATATGGCATGAACTACTCAGAAGTTGCTTGATAACCTTGGAGTTAGATAGTCTAGACAACATCATCTCTAGATACTTAAGTAGTATGAGTTCTAATAGCATTGCTCACAAATGTTTTTGGGTGGCTTTATCTTCAACAATCACTGCAATATGGGATGAAAGAAACTACAAAATCTTCCAAGACAAGTTCCTATCAATGGAACAATTCAGAAAACAGCTTTATGCAACATATTAGACTCCAAACCAGTTTACAAAAACCCAAATTCCAACATAAACAATACCTGGATGCATTTTGAAATGTTTAGTTTATGATGTATTCAAATATATTTTGTAATCCCTAGAAGTCACTGATTTGAGGTGACAACAGTATTGTATTTTGATTGTACAATTGAATTGCCTTTTAAGGCTTAATATATTTCTTATTCTTCAAAAAGAAAAAGAAAAAAGAAAGTTTGTGCAACATTAAGTGCTATGCATGAATCATACTTAAATCTAGACATTGCCATGTCCATATTATGAGCCGCTTCTTTAAATTATAAGGCACTATGGATTTAATGTTGAGTTTCAGGAGTTGTTATTGGTAAAAAAAGTTGGGTGAAACATTCCTTTCTTATTGGGTGAAAATACCACCTTCAACATCTCCATTATCATCCTAACTACTATAAAAGGAACTTTGACTACTAATTTTATAATTTAATATTTGCCTTTTATCTTTCTCATGCTGATACTTTTTAAGAAAAATCTTTATTTTTTAATTCACATCATAGCTCACTTCTCATAAAGCTCCCATCGCCTTTACTCCTAACTTGATACTTAGTTAATCTGGTAATTGTCTTACCTTTCAAATGCTTGTTATAATACAAAATGATATAGTTCTTCATTCTAAAAACCATTTTAACATGAGACTAAGTTGGATCATCGAATCTTCCTAAAGCAGTTGAATTTTCAGAAATTCTTGAACTTTCTTATATCTACAAAATAAATGGAGACATATGCCAAAATTAAAGTAATAACTTCATGTCAAGATAAAGTTATCAAATGCTATCACAAAATATGTATTGTTTAACTCAAAATAAATACAAAATTTCACATTTTAAATTCTAAAAACATAGACGAAACTTGTACTTTAGTTTCTAAAAATGTTTTGTCTCTTTTGAGTAGATAACTTAGTCATCCAAATAAAAACAAATCAACGAAAGAAATTATTTTATTACAATTTAATTAATTAGTTTTTAAAGAGTTTCTTATCAAAACATGTAACGATTAAGAAATAATTTAGTATTAAAATTCTTTTATAAAAATTTATCATATGAAGTCGTGTCTTCGTGATTGAATAGACCTAAGCGAAGTGCCAAAGTAGCATTTGGATAAATCTCAACTATCGAGGCTATTAAGGATTTCCCTACAGTCTCGGACGTGAACATGCCATGTTACGATTCGATTGTGTTAGCCTTCAAGCATCCAACGCTATTATATTATAATGTAATGACATGTTAGGTGTATGCAAGTCATTACATTATATTGAATTATAATATGTTAGGTGTATATTATGATGTAATGAAAAGAGCTATTTTAATATGACTAGTCATTTGCGAAAAGAAAATGACGATGTTAGGTGAAAGCAATTGATTCTATTGAATTTGTCAATTTAGGTGAGCATTACCGAACTCACATTTGTCTCTTTCTTCGCACTCCCTTGTATATAACACGCCCGAATGCTCTACATGTACCTCAGACTCGGTCATTTCAATTCCAAGACCTCCTCCCTGGCAAATCTTCATGGCTACCAAAAACAAGGTATTAAGATCTTATTCATATATAATATTCTCGTAACTTCTTTGTCTTTCTTTTATATTCTATAAGGTATAAATTAAAACCACGCAACACTTTAATGGCAGAGTCCTGTGAAACATAGAAAGTCCTTTCCTGAGGACGGAAACTACGATGTGGATCGAAGAAACAAGGAAATCGACGAGCTTAAGGACACGGTGAATGGACTAGTGAAGGAGGTGAAATTGTTGAAGAAAGAGAGTGAGAAATTCGACAGGCTGAGGGGTAGCATACAATCAGCTTGGAATGATTTTGATAGGGAAATTAAAAGTATCCAAGAAGAAGTGGCAGAAAGCCCTACCAAACCAAGTACTCCTACCAATTTTAGGAAACGCAAGAAGCCATCAGAAGGGGACATTGAAGCAGGAGGTAGGAAGATTACAAGTATCCAAGAAGAAGTAGAAAGCCCTACCAAGCCAATGAAACGCTACAAGCCATCAAGAGGGGACATTGCACGAGGAGGTAGGGAGATTGCAAGCATCCAAGAAGAAGCAGCAGAAAGCCCTACCAAACCAAATACTCGTCACCAAACTAGAAGACAAAAGAAGCCATCAACAGGGGACATTGTAGGAGGACCCGCCAACCAAGCTTTTTCATAACTACTTCCCATGGACAAATTGTATTGTTATTAGTTGATCAAAATTTGATCATGCATTTTCTTTCTATGTTGCCAAATACTTGTAGTCAATTAAGAACTAATATTAAAATAATAATATTTAATAGTTATTACTTGAAGATCATTTATGGTCATCACTGTTATAAATAATAAATGTAATATTTTTATAAAATAAAATTATCTTTTTTTATAGTGAAAATGATCGCCAATACTAATGACTATCTAATTGATTTTATTTTCAAAATATTTTTCGTTGTTAAAGTCTAAATCATAATAATGGAATCTTTTATACTTTCTTAAAAAAAGGTGTAGTACAATTTTAACTTTTGATCCTAAGTTTTGTCAAAACTAATATACAAGTAAATTAGATTAGCTTTGGATTATTAGAACGTAATTGAGATATGCTTATATGCTACTGTCTCAGCATGCAATCTAGGTAGTCAAAAGTGAAAATTTCCTACAAAAATAGTCCAAGTTAATATTTGAATATACTGCATGGGAAAATTTATATCTTTTTATTTAGTCTAAGGAAGTTGCTTAGTCTAGGTAATGAGACTGCTACTTCAAAATAGATTAATTATTCTAATACTAGCATCTCATCTAGTCTTCTAGTAAGATAGTTATGTTGGAAGTCCCTCCATTTAAGAAATCACACGTCAAAAGTGGAAGGAAGGCTTAAGTAGATTTCTCCTTATATATAGACAGTAAGAGGGAAGACTTAAGCATCCCAAGCAAAGTATTTTGAGCAATACAAGCTTCGTAAAATAGAGAGAGGTATATCTTCAATTAACCTTTCAATCAAAAGGTTAATTCGCGATCTGATTTAGCTGATATTTTATCAACAATATTTCAAGGCTTAGGACTTGAATTATTGTGGATCATAGTTTTGTGCCTAATAATTTGACACTAGTGTTTTTCTATTTGTGAGATTTTTTCACTCTCTTTGTATTTCCAAGAGTTTAATTTCTTGAGTATTTTGGTGTATTACATCTAGTTTTATCTAGAGAGATTTTATTGTACCTATTATTTTAAATAGTGGAGATATTTTGGAATGATCCCGTGATTTTTTACTTTCCATATTGGGAAGTTTTTTCACGTAAAAATTTGGTGTGCCTTTCTTTGATTTTAAATCTTATTTTTTGTGGTTTTCTCTATTTGGTGATTTCCTCACAAGTTTACAAGAGGTGAGAGAGATTTTATTCTGCTATATTGGTGTGTGTACCTCCCATCAAACTGGTATCAGACCTCGATTACTATGCCAGTCATCCTTTGTAAACGATGGAAGTCAACACAAGCAGAATGATCAGTATGAACAAAGGAAACTTCCAAGTATGGAAGAAGAATATGGAAGATCTCCTTTATGTGAAGAGATACCATAAACCGATGTTCGGTATCACAAAACTCGAAGGCAAATCCGACACCATGTGGAGTCTATTACATAGACAAGTCTAAGGATTCGTCAGAAGCTAGGTGGATGATAATGTCTGGAATCATATCTTCTGCGAGAAGGAAACAGATAATTTATGGGCTAAACTCGAGAGCCTTTATGCTCGAACGTTCGATAACAACAAAATGTTCCTGATTAAATAACTCATGGACTTGAGATACCAAGATAGAACACCGATGACGGGTCACTTGAATAGTTATCAAGGGATCATTAATTAGAAGACCATAATGAGGCTCACTTACGATAATGAGCTGCTCGGATTATGACTTTTGGGATCCTTATTAAGCTCTTAAGAGACATCTAGAACAACGTTCTTCAACTCAGCCCCTAAAGGTGTAGTCTCGATGGAAAAGGTTAAAAGTAGCCTTTTGGAGGAGGAGTCCAAAAGAAAGACTCAAGGCTTATCTCCCGAGTTTGATGTCTTAATCACGGAGACAAAGGGGAGAAGCAAAAACAGAGGTCTAGGCTAAAAAGGTAGATCCAGTAGCAGGCCCAACAAATCTGGCAACATTAAATGTTTCTACTGTGGTGGAAAGGCCATATGCAAAAGATTTGTTGGAAGCTGAAAAGAGAAGGCAAGAGGAATCAGGAACCAGAGATGAATGATGTCAGTAGTCAAGATCGAAATGCCATCATTGAGGATTTACTTGTGATCTGTGATAAGGAGATTAGTATTTTGCAAGAAGAAAAGAGTTGGGTAATTAATAGTAGCGCCTTAACTTACGTGATTGCTTAACGGGCATTATTTACATCTTATACATCTGGAGATTATGGGCATGTGAAGATGGGAAATAATGGCTTCGCACAAGCTATTGGCATTGGAGACATTTGCTTGGAGACCAACAACTACACTAGATTAGTACTGAAATGTGTCAAACATATTCCAGATATCATATTCAGTATCATATCTAAGTAAAGCTTGATGATAAACGGTTTTCCAACACATTCCATAACAATGTATGGAAACTTACCAAGGTGCCATGATTGTAGCGAAGGGAAAGAAGCATGAGATGCTATACATGATGCAAGCCAACACTCCCAGTAGCAGTATCAATGCTATGGAAAATGTAGATGCAACTGAGTTATAACACAAAAGACTCAGCCACATTAGTGAGGAGGGCTTAATAGTGTTAGCTAAGAAGGGACATCTATCTGGTGTCAAAAGTATATGTCTCAAAAAGTGAGCTCATTGCCTAGCAGAAAAGCATAATCGGATTTCTTTCAAGAGTTCACCTCCCTCCAAAAAACCAAATGTACTTGATTTGGTACAATCTAACGTATGTGGTCCGATAAAGACAAAGTCACTTGGTAGTGCTCTCTAGTTCATGACTTTTATTGATGATCACTCAAGGAAGATCTGGGCTTACACCTTGAAGTTAAAGGATCAGGTGTTTAAAGTCTTCAAACAATTTCTACCTTCAGTCGAAAGAGAGATGAGGAAGAAACTAAAATGCATCCAGACTGATAATGAGGGAGAGTATTCTGGTCCCATTTGATCAGTATTGCAACGAGCAAAGCATTAGGCATCAGAAGACATCACCAAAGATGCCACAATCGAATGTTTTGGCAGAAAGGATGAATAGAACTTTTGATCCCAAAAAGTTCTAAAAATTACTTAGGTCATCTTACTCGCAAGTATATAAGGTAGTTGTAGTGATTACTCAGGGTCGTCTCTCACAGAGGTGAAATTGGTCCACTTAAATTAATTTTGAACAAAAACAAAAAGTAAATCCAATCCTAAACATTCTATCTTAATTTGTTGAATAAAAGACTTTAGAGCAAATCACACAATTGAACTGAAAAGTAAATGATTCAATCGAAAGCAAAGATGAATAGATTAATCGAAATAGAAGACTCTTGAGAATTAATTTCACTAATTTAATCTCCTATGCATGATTAAGGGAATGATTGGATAGTTGTCTTACTAAAATTAATAGTTGGGTTCTAATTAACTCGAATAATAAACTAATCTAACTTTCATATTCAACAAGTTATCATCCGAATTAATTATGAAAACCCGACTACTAATTACCACTTAAGTTAATATATTTCTAGTTCTTAACCTAAGCATCCATAGTTCTCGATTTCTCCTCTCGGTCCTTCATTTAATACTAAAAATGTGCAAGGTTTGGCCATTCTATTACATCCATTCAGCTCAGAAACCACATAAATAAATAAGACAACAAATTTGTAACTTAATCATGCATATTCAACTAAAATAGCTACGTTAATTCTCAAGAAAAGGAGATCAACCAATCATAGCATAAATACAATTCATCATCCTTACACACTTCAATCCCATGTTACTGTCAACAGAAGTATTAAAGTAATAAAACAATGAATACTAAATGAACTATGAAAAGATAACAAAATAATAGTTGGTTAAGCTAACAAAGTAATAAGTTCAGTAAATAAACAAGAAACACTGCAACAGATGAATAACAGAGCAAGCAAACAGAGATCAGGTGAATGAGGTGCGGTGGTCTCTTGCCCCTCTCAAGCTTCCAGCATTAACTCTTGCCTTCTGCTTTAGCTTGTTCTCACCAGATGGTCGAAGGCTTGGTTCTGCTTCCAACTCTCTGCTATGTTTCTCTCTTCTTCACCGGCTCTCTCTGTTCTCTTCTCTTCTTTCTCTCTATTTTCTCTCTCTCTCAAAGTGTCTTTGGTGTTTTGAGTGGAGAATGAAGAGTGAATGATGAATATGTATCCCCTTATGTCGCTTCCTCTATTATGTCTAGTATAATCGTTAATCTTGGGTTTCCAACCTAGCGCCATCAATCTTGCACGTGTAATGTATTAAAGTGAGTGCACAAAATAATAGGGCTAGTCACCTAGCCTTCTCACCCTTGTGAGTGGCCTCTCGCACTTACGGGTGTGACTTAACATGTCACACCTACAACTTGCTATGAAAAACCAGGAAGCATGTAGCTAGTTAGATGAGAAGCGTGGCAACTAGTGAGATGAAAGCGTGGCTGCTAGTGAGATGAGAGCATGGTAGTTGGTGCAGGCTATGAGTAGGCAGTTGGAAACATGCATAGGAGTTGCATGGTGTTGTCAATGTGATAATCATAGATGGGAGTTAGGTGAGAAGGTCACTATAGCTGTCAAGAAGCATGGTAGCTAGCTGGATGAGAAGATCACCATGAGAAGGCATGAGCTAAAGTAAGTGTGACATGCAATTAACATGTGTGACCATGCAATTAACATGGTAACTTGTGCGGCCATGCAATTAACATGTCACACCCATTTTCATGCACAATTCTTCTTGTTTTTCATGCCACATTTACAAAATTCTCCATTTAACATTCATACAACATTCACCTCATTTTCCCTCAATCCATTTCAAATTTGGATTAAAAACAAGAATTTGTAACCCAAAATCAAAATACTAATGCAAGCAAAATCCACATAAACTAGACACAATAGTAATCCTTTTACCAACTCATTTTTGGATAATTTTGATAAAATGCTCGTGCTAGTATGGACAAATCTTCTATGCCAGATTAGTGAATCCTTTTCTAGAGAAGCAAAACACTTAACTTTTTTAAAAGACATGTCTTCTAGTTGAGTAATATATATTCTGATTTCTAAGACCAACAAACACAATGTTGTCGTTCTTATTATTAATTGTTTTGCAATGAGATGCATAGAATGTGACTCTATATCTCTTATCACATAATTGACTTACACTTAATAGGTTATGTTTTGATCCATCAACATAGAGAACATTCTCAATAAAAGTAGAGTCCGAGGCACTAATCTTACCAATTCTAGTGACCTTTGCTTTAGTTTTTTTTTTCTGCAAAGACAACATTACCTCCATCTTAGCTTTCGATATAGTTGAAGTGTGATATTTCACCTGTCATATGTCTTGAACAGCCACTGCCAACTATCCATTGATTTTCTCTTGTCACTATACTAAAGCATATCTACAGAATGTATAATCTCATATAATTTCTTCATTCTATGAATGCTACAAAAATGACTAATATGTCTATGTTTGCTATAGTAAAAAAACAAAACAGATAAATGAGAGTTACTTTCATTTTTTTCATGCAATAAATTACTGCATTTTCAATTATGGCTACTACTATTTCTAAGAAAGAAATTCTTGTACAGCTTAATATTATTATCATCATCCAATCCTATTGTTGTCTTATCAAAGACACCTTTACCATTACTAAGCAATGCATCAAGATTATTCTTTCCATCTATAAAATTAGCAAAATCATTTTCTAAAGATATGATTTTTCCAGCAAATTTCTCTTTTTCAAGTTCCAGTATAACAACCTTTTCTTCTAATTGCTTTATTTTTCATAATCATTCTCAAGCAATGCATTTTCTAACTAAGTCCCTTTTTCTTCCAAAAATTCTTTTTTGGATACCTTTTGCTTATAATCACTTTCAAGAGATTTATTCTTAGACCACATGTTCTTATTCACTTATTCTAATGATTTAATTTTATTTTTCAAAGTAACTTTTTATACTGAGCATACAATTCATGATATACATCTAGTAATTCATCAAATTCAATATCAAAGTCAAAATAATATACCTCATCTTCTCCTAAAGCAGCCATAAGACAAACATTGCTTACTTCTTCAGACTCTTCCTCATCAAAATTTTCAAAATCTTCACCAGACCATGCTGTAATCATATCTTGCTTTCTGGGTCTTCTATAGTCAGTTTTTTCCTTTTTAGGAAGGGACATTCTGGTTTGGCGTGTCCAAACTTCTTGCAGTGATAACATATAATTTGAGTATTTTATGTATTGCTATTGTTGCCGTTACCTTTTAACAGGAACCTATTGTTTCCAGTTTTCTTATTTCCTTCTCTGTTCTTTATCAGCTTCTTTTTGTAAAAGCATGCATACTTTCTGACCATCAAATTGATGGTGATGCTGTCGCCTGCAACCAAATATAAAAGATTTCACTCCCGTTAAAACAAATTAATGTAGTAGCGGTAA
>JANITX010010871.1:0-10051 GCA_027564395.1 Erythroxylum ulei | reverse complement strand
ATTCAGTCATCAATTCAATCACTTTCATTTGCATGTAATATAACAGTATATCAGTCACAGTATCAATTACAGTAACAGTAACAGTCACAGTAGTAGTGGTCATAGGACTAAGTCCGGCATTCAATCTTTCAGTTGAGAATCAGAAAATCATTTAGGCAGACGAATTTACATTCAAGTGGCACTTCCAATATCATTCTCATGCATCAAACGCCTCGGACAAATATTGTCCGGAATCCAGCACATAATCAACACAACTCAGTACAATTTAATAAGATCGCAATACAGTTCAATA
This sequence comes from Erythroxylum ulei, assembly GCA_027564395.1. Classification (NCBI taxonomy): domain Eukaryota; kingdom Viridiplantae; phylum Streptophyta; class Magnoliopsida; order Malpighiales; family Erythroxylaceae; genus Erythroxylum; species Erythroxylum ulei. The sequence continues at coordinate 9,759 of JANITX010010871.1, read as the reverse complement.
ATGTACTAAACAATATGGTGAGACCATCTTAGCTTACTCACAGTATGCTCCAAACGACTATTGCTTAGATGTCCCAGTAATGTTTGGATGTGGTCATTCAATGTGCTCATCTATACATCCAAAACATACACATATCACAATATTGAAGAATTTTGTATTCATTAATGCACATTCATGTATACAAACTATGTACAATGCATGTTCAATGACAATTTCAGGTATCTTATTGTAATTCTCATCATTAAATCGATCAGATATCAAAGCCCTCATTAATATCATTTGATACTTATAATTTGAACCAACATAAAACAATTTGAAACCAATTTCATAACCAAATTGACCACTTCAGATTTTCTACCCACATGATTTCGGGTCAACTTTGCATAATTAATCTGATAAGGTAAATGACAAAATTTGGCAAAACTCCCTTTTGGAAAGTTATTCTCCAATATCTTAAATTTCTAATAACTCTAAGATAATCCAATTTGATTCAGTATTTTATGAGTTATGCACAAAATACTGCAGACTGTACACATTTGAACTTTTAGCTAGTACATGATCATACCCTCTAATTGCATAACTCATATCTTTCAGCTCGGATGTCCAAAAATTACAAACTTTATACCAATTTAAAGATAAGAGAATAAGCTACAACTTTGGTGAAGACAACTCAGCCTAATTTGGCCCACACCAATATAGTTTATTCAATAACCACAGGACATGATTTCTATCCCTGACAGTGCTTCAGCTTAAGCTACAACTCACTTACATGACAATTTTGAAAATCTTAGAGACAGAATTAAAATTCAACCTCTTCACAAAAGTTGTAGAAATATATATATAGTTTAATATGAATTAAAAATCAACTCATTCAGAAATCTACATCGCAATTTATAATTTAAAAACCGAAGCATGATCATGAAAATTTTCAGTTCATAACATTCCAGCAGACTTTTACACTTTCATCCTATCAATCACTTTCAAATCAATTCAGATAACTCTAAATTTTTATGGAGAGAAAGGAAAATATCCAATAATCCATTGGTCCAAGTTTCAAGTTATTTGGAGTTCGGATAAAAAAGTTATAGGCAAAAGACTTAGGGTTGTTCAATGAAATACTCTGTTCATAACTTATACAAGCAACTATCATCTTTTCTCTCTCTAAAACGTAGACCATCTTCTCCACCGAAAACCCATCTTTTTTTCTCCACTTTTCCACTTTTACACTTCACATCTACTACGTCCATTACATAAACCAGCTTTCCTAACTCTCCTTTTAGCTCAACAACTGACAACAAATCAAAAATCCAAGGTTCATACTTCATCATCAAAATCAGAAATCTCTCCTTCACTTTCTGCATATTTCTCCAACAACAACCACTCATGTATTGATCCACAACCACGAAAATACACCATTCATGCATTCATCTATTAAAACATTAAAGAATCAATGTGACTGACTTATTTATACTTCAGCAGAATTTCAGACATGGGGAGAGCAAATAAGAAGGAAAATGATGAAGATGGTTTCAACCAAGGACAAAACCTGTAGAAACTTTTTTTTTTGCTTAGGTTTTTCATTTGTGCTTTAACACATGTCTCCAATGCATGTCTTCCACTTGTCCACTAGATAAGCTACCATTTGTCTCATAGCTATAGGTCCACATGTCACATATAATTTGATCCATTTGTTACTCCATAATTTGTCCATTTGTTAATTAATTTCTAATACAATTGTCACACTTCTATTTATACCTTATTTCAATATTTTTCCTAGTCTAAAATACCTCTCTTTTTTTGATAAATTTTTAAAATATCCAAAATGTCTCCAAAAATGTGGAATAAACTCTAATACACACCAAATTTAATTTTCAAGATAGTTAATCCATAATTCACCAAAAATTCTGAAATAATAACTATTATCACCAAATAAATTTTTAGCTCAAAATAATTCACCAAAAATTTCAAAATACCCAAAATATAAAAAATTACCAAATTACATTTATAAACCAATTTACCCGGAAATGTCAATGAATGCATGTAAAATTATTTGTATAAGTCAAAATTCATTTGCATATATTAACGAATACTCAATTATGTAAAGCATATGATGTACTGTAAATTCCTAAATTTTCCAACCCTTAACATGGGGTGTTACAGTGTGTTTTAGTTATATTGTAATATGATGGTAAGCTTAATGCCTTGAACTCATTGTAATGTTGATATAGTTTTAACTGTAATTAAAACTCTTTTTTATTTAAAAAACGATTGTCGATTCTTTTAATATGGTAAAAAGTTTTCACAATTTATCTGAATTATTTTTTGAAATTCTGAAGTGAGTTGGGCTAAAGAATGTTATGCATTTCATTATAGATAATGCATCTAATTATGTATCAACTAGATACCTGTTACAATCAAAGTATGAGCATATTTATTGGTCTCTATACATTGCTCATTATATAAATATGATTTTAAAAGATATTGTTGGTATGAGCCATATTTCTAGTCTTGCTTTACGTGCATCTAAGATCATAACTTTTTAAATCATATTACATTTTTGTTTTGATTAAGAGAGCAAGAAAATTAGGTTAAGATGTGCTTCCTACTGCTACTAGGGTCGCAACTACATTTATCACTTTGAAACATCTTATGAACATAAACATCTACTTGAAAATTTAGTGAAAAGTAAACATTTTTCAAGTCATAAGTTATAAAAGAGTGTGAAAGGAAAATAAATTTGTGCTATTATTCTAGTTAATAAATTTTGGGATACTGTTTGATCATTGTGAAGACTATGGCTCCATTTATAAGGTTGTTGACTCATACGAGAAGCCATCTATATATATATATATATATACATATACATATACATATACATATACATACCCTTATATAAATTTTTTTTATTGGCGATAGGACAAGCATCTTACTTAAAGGATTCACTTAGCAGCTTATTTTTTTTAATCTTTATTGCTTATATAGTGGAGATGTATGTACAAATGGTTTTATGGGTAGTCTTTTTGATGTAATTGAATGCAAAGGTATTTCTCTATTAAAGTGCAAACAAAAGCGATAAATGAAATTAAAATTTATTATGAAAGTTTAGAGAATTTTGTTAGATCATCTCTAAAGAGAGAACTTATGATAAAAAATACAACATGGTAAGTTTTCATACTTTTAGTTCATCTTTTACTTATTAATAATCTATATTTTATTTTTCATAAATATTAATTTAAATATAGATGAGTGATAGAGATTATTCAGTGCTCTAGTATTGAGCAAAATTGCAATTAGATTACTCATTCAAACAATATTTGCATCAGGTTATGAACATAATTGGAGCGTTTTTTAAAGTATTCATATAGAGAAACGAAATCATTTGGAACATCATAGATTCAATGATCTTGTTTACGTTACTTATAATCTGAGAATGAAGAACTTATATTTTATTGATTTGTTTTTCATTAATTTTATTATATTATTTACTTTATAATTTTTCTATTATATATTTAGAGCGCTTACTAAGAAGAGAACGTATAATCTGGTTGATATTAATTATATTGACCATATTGATTTTTGGATTGAAGAAGAAGAACCATCGCCTGATCTTGATTATAATAAACTTGAAAAGGTGATATATGAAGAAAATGCATTTGTCATAATGAATAAATTAAGAACTTCTATTGATAATTAGTTGATATCTTATTTTGATTATATTTAACATTAAAAGTATGATGTATTATAAATTTACAATAGAAAATAATTTCATACATTACCAATTTATAATTTATTTGAATGCAATAGAAGAAGTTGACGTAAATACTTTGTAGGAAAGCATGTTTTATTAGTCTTTAAATAGTGTTAAAGAATTTGAAACTTTGTCGATGATGAGACACAATCTCTTTCAAAAATACATTTTTTATTTTTATTATTATTCTAAGTTTTATGTTAAATTTAGATTTAGTTTGGACTATTAGATTTTGTTATTATTAGTTCACTATATAATAGTAAACATTGATATATTCTTTTTATTTGTATAAAATATTTTATTTTTACTTATTCTTATATTTTTATTTTTATTTTTTATATAGTAGTTTTATAGAATTTTAATACCAGTTAAACATATCCTTTGATTGGTCCGATGTTTAGTCCAATTTTTAAAATATTAATGAAAACAACGTCATTTTAAAATTTATAGTTAATGGAAAATGATGATAAAAAGGATAAATATTATAAAACTGAACTTACAAGAGAGTTATTTATAATTTTTAAAGATTAAGAGATACATTAATATGATGTCAAATAATAGGAGATTCTAATAAACTCAACTCTTAAAATAAAAATGTTCATATGAAAATATTTATAAATGTTATCAATTTTGGTATCTAAACCAATAATCAAATATATTCATAAATTCACGAAGATATAGAAAAAAATACAAGATATTATACTTACATATCCATCATTTAAGTCTCTAAGAATAACTTCAATGTTTTGGATACCAGATTGGACCAGTCGGTTTAATTGATATAATTAAGCACTGTTCAACATCACAATCTGGTCGATTAAATCAACACAGTTAAAAACTGGCCAACATCATGGTCTAGTTTAGAATAATGACCTTCATATATATAAACAGGCCAATTAACTAATAAACTAACTAGTTTTCTAAACCAATCTCTATTAAACCGTAAACAAAGCTTTTTATCTTTTCTTAGATCACAACGTTTTCAACTTTTTTCAATCTTACTACTTATTTCCTATTTCCGTTACCATGTTAGCAATTCACGAATGCAATCAAGAGATCTAGCCTTAACTATTAAATGAAGAGGAATGCTACTTAAAAAACCCATATTGTTTATTGAAACACAAATAAAAATGTCATTGTCTTGAAGGGTACAAACTTTAAGCCGTCTTTAACTTGCTACTAAATGTAATGGTTTGACTCCTTTAATCCATACATATTTCTAAGAAGTAGAGACAAGATTAGATTTGGCAATGATAAAAATAGTTCCAAGACAATCAAAATGGTTGTAGTAAATAGATGGTATGTTGAAATAGGTAAGAATAAGGCAAGTAGCTCTTTTAGCTTTTACTTTAAAAGAACGTGACAAAAAAAAAGTGGAGAGAGAACAACACTCCAGAGAAACCTCTCATAGAGAAAAGAATGAAGTATTGCCCAAAAAAATTGGGATATAATATTTAATGAAATGATTGCCTACTTATAGGCTCATAATCCCAACATTTTCCCACTTTCACAGGAGCACGTTGTAAGACAAATCCATTATCAAGAATAGCTAACAACCTACTAAAGTTAGAGACTCAGTAACAATAAAACTACCAATAATAATAATGAACAATGAAGGGAAAATGGCGATAAACTCGGTCAACAAATGACCATATACTGGTATTGAACAATAGTGAACAGTATATGAGCACTCCATGCACGTGAATAGTATCTTTCAATACTCCCCCTCAACACCAGCTTCTATCCTTTTCATCATGCCTAGCTAATGACAAAAACTTTCAATCTTGTTGACACTTAAGCCTTTTGTAAACAAGTCCGCAACTTGATCCTCTGTTCTAATACGCTCCAATGCAATCTCTCCTTGCAAAGCTTTCTCCCTAATAAAGTGATAATGCACTTCTACATGTTTAGTTTTTGTATGAAAAATAGGATTTTTTTCCAACCGAATTGTTGACTGGTTGTCGCAATACAATGGAACTGCATAATCTATTGGTTAATATAAATCCTTCATCAATTGTACAAGCCTTGTACTCTTTTGGGCTGCCATGTTGCCTCTTGATACTCCGCCTCTGTTGTTAACAAGGACACAGTTGGTTGTCGTTTGCTGCACCAAGAAATTGCTCTTGCTCCAAACTTAATCACATACCTAGTAGTCGAATGACGAGTATCGTGATCTCCTGCGTAGTCAGCATCACAATAACCAACTAACTTGCAATCTTCACCTTTCTTCTACAAAATACCATTATCAATTGTACTTTTCACATATCTTAACATTCATTGAGCAGCTTCCATACGAGACTTCTTTGGATTTTGCATATATCGACTCATCACACCAACTGCAAAAGAAAGATTCGGTCATGTCAAGGTCAAATAGATCAGACTTCCTACTAATTTCTGATACATTATCGCATCTTCCAAATCTTTCCCCTTATGCGCACATATTTTGATATTTGGCACTATTGGTATTGAAATTAACTTGCACCTCAGCATTCCAAACTTCTGTAATAAATCCTTGGAGTACTTTTGTTGATGAAGAAAAATTCCATCTCGAGTACGATCAACCTCTAAGCCAAGAAGATGCTTGAGCTGTCCAAGTTCCTTCATATGAAAACGAACTAATAAATTCTTCTTTGTTTGAAGAATTTCTTCTTCATTATCACCAGTTATGATTAAGTCATCAACATACACTACCACAATAGCTAGTTTCCCTCCATTGGCTTTGACAAATAAGCTAGAATCTGCAAGTGTAACAAAATAACCACTTTGAGTTAAAAAAATTCAGCAATCTTACCATACCATGCCCTTGGTGATTGCTTTTAATCCATAAGTGCCTTTTGTAGCTCGCACTCCTTGTTCAGGATGTTTTTGATTCTGAAAACCCACTGGTTGAATTATGTAAATCTCCCGATCCAACTCCCCATACAGAAATGTGTTTTTAACATCCATTTGTCATAAATCCCACTCTTTGCTAGCTGCAAGTGCAAGTAAAACTTGCACAGTTGTAAGCTTTGCCATTGGACTAAATGTTTTAACATAATCTAGTCTATATTATTGAGTGAAACCTTGAGCTACCAAATGAGCTTTGTATCTCTCAATTAATCTGTTCGTGCCACGCTTTATTTTATAAACCCACTTGCAGGAAATAGGCTTTGCGTCTTTTGGCTTCAGCACCAGCTCCCAAGTTTGATTTTGTTCTAATGCAACAATTTCTTCTTCCATTGCCTTGGTCCAGACTAAATCTTGAGATGCTTCTTCAAATGTCTTTGGTTCTTTTGCAATTTCTTCTTCTACAATTGCTACATTGGCATATTTTGGATTTGGCTTTCAGATCCGTGTTGACTTTCAGAGTTGGGAATATGGAGTTGGTACTTCTGCTTCTATTGTCTCACCTTCTTCATTTAGTCGTTGGTACACACCGGTTTGCCAAGAATTCTGAGTGACTCCTTGTTCAACATCATAGCTTTCAATTGACTGAAAATGAGCAATTTGCAACTCATTTTTTAATTCACTTGAGTTTGATAATATCTTCTTCTCTGAAGACCACCATGAAGAGGCTTCATCAAATACGACGTGTTGTGATGTGTAGCACCTTCCAGTTGTAGGGTTACAACATTTCCACCCTTTTCTTTGATTGTCGTAGCCCACAAAAATACATTTAACAGCTTTCTTGTCAAATTTGCTACGTAAATGATATGGTACAAAAACATAGCACACACACCCAAATACTCGAAAGTAGTTAACATTAGCTTTCATATTCCATAACTTCTCAAAAGGTGAAAGAAAATTTAACCTTTATTGAGGAAGTCTGTTAATAACAAAGGTTGCAGTCCTTATTGCTTCTGCCTAAAATGGCCCCGACACACTCTTTGCATATAGCATACTTCGATAAATTTCTGCTAGATGCCTGTTCTTTCTTTCTGCAACACCGTTTTGTTGTGGCATGTTGGCATAGGTATACATTCCCTTAGGTACTGAGAGAATTCACTTAAGTTATATTCTCCTTTATTGTCGATGCGTAAGCAAAGGATTTTCTTGCTCACTTCTCATACAACTATTTCTTTGAATTCTTTAAACTTTGAGAATGTATCAGATTATTTTCATAAAGAAAACCCCCACATACCTGGAGAAGTCATCAATAAAAAGTCTCCATATACTTCATCCCACCGAATAATAATTGCTTGACAGGTCCAAACACATCAAAGTGTATTAACTCTAATGGTTTCTCAGCTTTAAACTTGGACTCTTCAAAAGGCAATTGATGTGCTTTACCATATTGGCACCCCGCACACACCGTGTTCGTTTTTACTTCAAGTTGAGGAAGCCCCGTCAGCATTGACTTTTTCATCATCACACTAAGCTTGGAATAGCTTACGTGACTCAATCTCACATACCACAAATCTGCTGTCTCGTTCCTTTTTGTCTTATCAACATATGCAGACTCTGCGAACAACACATAGACTGACTCTGATCTTCTTCCCTTCATTACTGACTCTTCTAAGTTCTTGAGTTCACGATACACCTTTACATCATATGGACCAAACATAACAAAATGGCTAGATGATGTTAATAGTGACACTTAAAGCAAATTTTTCATCATAAACCTGATGGTAAATATGTTAAAGTGACATTTGGTTGGCGCCATGTTGAGGAGAAATTACTGTCTTACCATTATAAGCTATCGGTGACCTTGAGTTATGGGCTATCACAACAACATGACTTCCCTTGTACTCTGACAAGTCTTGCAATTTTTGCTTATCACCTATCATATGATTTGCACAACCTGAATCGATGATCCAGTCATTTTCATAGGCAACTAATTGAGATGTTATTGCTGTGAGTGCTAACTCCTCCTCTTCTATTACAAGAAATGCTTCAGCGTCCCAATCATCTTCACGTTTCTCTTTTGCATTAGAAGTAGCAGTATTACCTTCCACAGGATTTTTTTTGGACCAGCAATCTTTTGCAATATGACCCTTCTTGCCGCAATTGTAACACTTCCCTTTAAATCTCTTATTGTTGCTATGATTCTTTGAAGCTCCCTCTGATCTAGAACTTCCATCACCTTGACGACTCTTTACCTTGTCATCATTCTTTTTAAATCCACCAATAGTGTTTTTCTTGGAGTTCCCTTTGCTTTTGTTGGTGTAGAGCGCTTCTTCTTCACTCTTCGATGAAACTTTAGCCATTTGCTCAGCCATTGCTTCTTGACTAGCAAGCAAGTTTTCAAACTCAACAAGTGATGGTTGGTTTGGCCATCCCTGTACTGCAACAACAAAGCTTCTGTATTAAAACCTCAAACCATGGATAATTATTCATTTCATCTTGGTTTCACCAATTGGAGCTGTTAGATCCAATTCTAAAATTTCACGGCATATCGACTTCACCTTGTAGAAGTACTAGGCAATCGACATATCACATTGTGATGTTGATAGCAACTCGTTCTCTAGAAGTTGCAGCTTTGTATCATTCTTCTTTAAGAAAAGTGCAGTAAACGTGTCCTAAGCTTGTTTTGGTGTTTTGGCATCACGAATGTGCTCCAACACATCTTCTTCGATGGTTGTTTTGAGAACAAACATTGCTTTCCCTGCCTTAATTCTCCACCTTCGCAAAGTTCCATTCCCATCCTCTGCCTTTGGTTGTGTAACTTCACTTTCATTGACAACCTCCCAAAAATCTTGGCCCTGCATATAAAACGTCGTACATGTTGCCTATGTATTGTAATTGGTTATTAAGCTTCTTGATCCCTCCATCTACTTGAAGATCATTCATTGTGTTGACAAGAGAACCTAGCTGGCTCTGATACCAAATGTTAATGTTGGATCCCATTTCCAGAATCCAACTCTTAAACCATAATACCATCATACTTGAGCGTGGTTCCTTTCTTAACACAATTTCTCATCCTTATATATATGTACGTAACAACAAATTATAATCAAAAATTCATCAACTCAACCTCATCCATGCACAAATCCATATTTTCCCTCAACATCATCCGTACATAATTCATAAAC
>JANITX010010800.1:0-10056 GCA_027564395.1 Erythroxylum ulei | reverse complement strand
GAAATATTTGTTGATTGAACTATTCAGATATAAGATACAAGGCCTCGTCATAAACAGATTTAAACTTGAAAAAAAAAGTTTTAAGATTTTATTAATTTTATTTTGTAACATTTAACTTTCATATTTATTTTTTTATTAATTTCAGTCTAAAGGCATTTATCAGAAACCAAATTAAGGTAAAATTTCACTAATCATCTAATCAGAATTGACCAAGCGGAAAAGTTGGGTTTCTGTTGATGTTGTTAAAGCAAAATTAAGAGTAAAATAACTGGCATTAAATCTAGACAAAATAGAGAATTAAATATTCATTTTCTTAAATTATGTCAATTTCTCCATGCCCTTAAACTAAGCATCATTTTTATCCGTGCTACTCTCAAGTAGGTCATAAATAAGTATATTGGTGAGTGTCAAATCAACAAAAAATAAATAACCTACTCAAAACATTAACATAGCATGGTGGAGTAAGATCGTCTACTTAAAGAATGGTGGTTTATCTCTTTTAAACAATTAAGTAAAAAAATTTGAAAATTATGTTAAAATGCAATATCAAAAATAACAAAAATAAATTGATTTAAAATTTAACAAAACAGACTTCTAATTAAAGGAATTTATTTCCACCTTAATTTATGCAAAAGCAATTCAACACATTCATAAATAAATTGGTTCTAGTTATTAAGAACATATCTATAATAACCAATTTTTCTTTATCTTGTGCGATAATCACAAATAGATTGAATAATTACTCCCTAATCGAAAGACAACCCTAGAAGCAGCTCGGAAGATTTAGAGTTTCGACAATTTTAAGATTTTGAAAGACCCAATTCTTACCAATAAATTCAATAGATAGTTTATTGCAATCAGATTAATTAATTTCACGACATATGTTAAATTTTTTCATGAAGAAATAAAATTATGCCAAGTGTCACTTATTAAAACCAACAAAAATGTAAGGATTTGTCGTTTTAGTTATTTCAAGATTATTAAATATATGCATCTATTTAATAAAACCTAAAATCATCATAAAATCAGTAAATTTAAGAAATAATTAAATACTCATGCACGATTAAATTCAATACAATCTATTTGATGTTACAAACAATTTAGAATCAAGGTTTCAATATAATCCTCTATCTATAGAAAAGAAAGAAAATATGAATATTATTGACAAGTAAATTACCTTACTGAAGAAGATTAGAGGAAGAAAAATGTTGGAGAGTTCCCCGGTGAAAAACCCTCCTCCAAAACACTACGCCTACTTTCTCTCCCTTGAAAGCAAAAGGTGGAACCCAGCACAGATGTCTCCTAAAACCAGCAGCTGCCGTCTACCTCTTGTTGCCTCTCCAGCCACCTCCTCTTTATCCCAAAAACACGTCCCTATCTTTTCCAAAGAATAAAAACCTATACGTTCTCTTTTCTGCAGTCTTCAAAACGTCTGCGTTCCTTGCATTTTGCTTCTTTTTTTTTCTTCTTTTGGCTGATGCGTACGTGCGTTTCGGATTGCTCCTCTGCTGCAACGCTTTTATTTCTCTTGTGTACTCTACGTTTTGGACCTCCTAGCCGCTACTGTGCGTTTTATTTTCCAGCTGCTGTGCATTATCGTTTCTGCTTTTTGCTCTTGTTCTGCTATCGTTTTATTCTTTTCTATCCACCTGCTGCATTGCTTTCCTCTACTCTGAGTTGTCGTTTATTTCTTCTGGACTCTGCTGACGTTTTTCTTGTTTTTTGGTGTCGTTTTCTCTTCTGTTGGGCTCCTCTGCGTTGCTGTTGTTTTATCTTACATCTGTTGCATTGTGAATTCCTTTTGGTTGATACTGTATGTGTGATTCTCTTCCAATTTAGCCAATTTTAGCTTATTTTCTTCAAAATAACTCTACATCTCTTAATCTTCAAAAATACCATAATCAAAATAATATCTATCCAATATGCTCCAAAAATGCCCCAAATTAATATGTAAATTATTAACGTGTCATATATCACTTGACAACTACAACTTTAGTCAATGAAAAGAAGAGATGATATCACATAACTCTCTTGCATTTCAAAAAATTGTGTAATATTTGGATTTAATCCTAAAATTTTTTTCAAATTATGAAATATAAGTTTTTTTTCCCCTAATATCTTATCATGTGTTTTACAACTAATGTCTAATTTTATTTATTTTGAAAGGAGTGATAAAAAATTTATTTGATAAGTGGCGGAATATTTAGAAAAAGATGCATTTGATTAATTATCAAAAGAGATGAACATTTGAAGTTAAATGAATCTATAAAAAAAATTTATATAATTAATCTAACAAAACAAGAAAATAGTAAATGCAATAAAAGTGGAATTTGAATAAAATTATATTTTTGAGTACATCTCAAATGAGATGATATTGCTCTAAATCCTATAATTTTCTTAAGCAAATTTGTTATCATTAAATTTGTTGAAATTCTCAAAAGCTTCTAATTTAAATCTCAAGAAATATACTCAGCTCATACAACTATAGTCATTAATAAAGAACAAAAAATATCGACTCCCTCTAAAGACTCAACTGACGTGAGACCACACAAATCAACATGTACAAGTTTAAGGCAAGTTGATCGACTAGTATTTGAATTTATTTAGAGTTTATTTGAATTTAATTGATCAATTATTATTTGAATTTATTTGAAAAAGATATTGTTAAATAAAACAATTAATTTTTATTTAATAATCTCTTTTTTCAATTAAATTCTAAATTCTTGTAAAAACAACATCTTCCGATCATATTTCAAATTATATAATTTTATGGGACCTAATACCAAACCTTTTGAACCTTGTGTCTTATCTGTTTAGCTTTTAGTCTGGTTTTTAAAATATTGATTTAAACTAATTACTTCACTTTTAAATATTTAAGGTGTGTTTAAAAGATATTATGTGGAAAATTGTCTCTTTTAGAAAGCACAATTATCTTGATATACCTAAATCAATTACAACACTTTTGATCATTTAATAATGATAGAATCAAGTGTAATTAAGTCTCTTAATAGTCTATTCAAATATTACAAAGATGAAAGGAACACCATAAATAAATGATTCAATTATTATCCTTTTATCCCTAATTTTTAAATGATAAATTGGTGAAAATAGAATTGTTCACCAATGAATAGGTTTTCTTACATATAGAAATAAAAAGTTAATCACAAAAATGTAGCTTATTATAGAGTTTAATTATATTCTAAATTGTATTCTTCTACAGTTCCTGGAATTAGTGCAAATATTTATAGCAATTAAAAATATTTATAATTATGAATTAGACAAATAAATAAATAAAATATAATTAATGTTTTAATTAATAAATATTAGGATTAGCAGCTAAGCTCTTCAATATATTTATTATATACTAACTAACGCTTTGTATCCTCTATAACCCCCTGTTACCAATAATAACTAATAAAGAGGTCTTATACAAATCGGTGTGACAAAATAATGTCTATTTTTGCGATAATGGCACATATCTATACTTTGATGTGTTCTTGAAATTTTTCTAATTTAATACTTAAAAAAATCCTTTTTATTAAACAAAAATACTCACTTACTCTGTTAAATGTTTTTGGCCACCTTTCTCTCATCGGAATTGAGCTTTAAACAATATATATAACACTATAATTTTTTTAAAATATATTAAACTATAAAAGCTTTTTGAAGGAACGAGCCAAACTACAGAAATTGTAGATTTAGAGTAACCTGAAGAAAGGTTTGTGATATTTATAGAGTTTTGTAAAATTATTGTATTAGAGGTTTTAAATTACAATTACGAGTATAAATATAATTGTACATATATAACAATTGACATGTACCATAGTAATTCGTATAAACTGTGGTTAGAGTGTCATATATAAAAACACTAATTATATATAATAATTGATGTGTATGTGTGTATATTTTTTTTTATAAATTATATAATGATTATCGTGTGGCTCCTAGAGAGAGATATTTATATTTTATGCGATACACATGATAAAATTCGTATATAAGGCCACATTAGGACACAAAATCAATTAGTAGTCAAATTTTATGCTCAAACACATACAGAGGATTCCATTTGCAGAACGTTTTTATATAGAGCTCTCTTTTTCTTTTTTTATTGTTATTGACAAAGACTAAAACAATTAGAAAAAGACCATACCTACCGAACTCCATTATTGCAGCTTTCACATGTCAAGTAGTGCTTAGCCACGTAAGGGATGGTGACTGCCAGTACGCGGATATGAATAATTTTCCAACTTCATTATTGTTACCATTATTTGCGTGAAAGCTTGCACGTAGATCCCTCGGTTACTGTGATTTTCTAAATTTTTAATAAAAACTTTAAATCACAAGAACAAAATGTAATAATATAAGGTTCAAACTACAAGTTTATTAATCTAATATATATTCAAATATTGGGAAAAATATCTTAAAAAGTTGTTATACAATAAAATAATAATTAGATATATAATATTACAGAAAAAAATGTAATGAACACCATAATATGAGTAATATAATGATGACTAAAATATAACCATAAGAGATGATACAAATATTTGGTTGTCTTTTAGAGTTATTAAAAATATTGAGAGTTAAGCTAAAGAAATATATAATATAAGACAATCAATTTATAAAATAAATTAGACAAAAAATAAAAATAAGAATTAGATAGCATACATGATTTGGTTATTATTAGGTTTACTAAAGTAAGAAGATAACTGAAGATTGTTACTACATCAATTTAAGAATTATATACATACATGCAAATAGTTTGTTTATCAAAATTCAACAAACCAGATATACCATTAAAAAAATCAAAAACTATTATTGAACTTAATCAAATAATTTGGTGAAGTGGCTAGTGTTTCTAGTAGTTAATACCTGGACAAAGGTGAGATGGACCAAGAAAGGACTGCAGAAAGTCATGCTTCATGAAGACGGTACCTTCTTATTCAAATTTTTTGTTGATTCTAATTTGTCTAAAATTGTTGAGTTTGGTCCATGACATTTTGGTGATCTATCGTTGTTTCTTGAGCAATGGAGACTGAGATTAGACTTGGATCGAAGTCTCATAGTTGTTATTCCCATATGGGTTCCGTTCCACAACCTATCGTTGGAATATTGGACCATTTTTGGCTTGAGCTATGTGGCAAGTGCTCTTGGACGCCTTATATGTATGGAATCTCAGACAGCTTCGATGCAGCGTACTGGATATGCGAAAAATGTGTATTGAAATCCATAAAGCAGCTACATTGCTTAATAGTCTCCCTATGCTTTGGTTGGATGAGAAAGGTGGAGTGGAAAAAATAGTTATCCCCATCAGCTAGAAGCCCAATGTTTCAACTAGGCAATGGGTTCCTATTGGTTGTATGTTGTTATATGGTTGGCATTCTGATCTTAGTTCTGAGGTTAAATATGTGTCGGATACTAGTGCCCAACATGGTAAGGATGGGGCTGATGTTGAGCTAGGAGGCTAGCCTGTATGTAGTCCCTAATTGCATGCAATCAGTGTTGACCTTGCCGAGAGCCTTGCTGTACAGGTGGAGAAGCTCGAGGTTCCTAAGGCAATCACTGGAGATATTGAGGCTTCAACCCCTCTTCTTGACTCTACAATTGACTTGAAGGTTTGAGACAGTATGGTAGAGTTCTTGGTAACATGATGGGCGATGATGGGAAGTTTGATTTGCAGGGCATTGCATTACCACCAACGGATCCCAGACTGTTGTCTCCTTTATTACTCCACACACTTGTGGCATGACCTCTATCCCTTTGGCTCCCTATTCGGTACCTAAAGCCGGTTTGTTTTCGGTTGAAGGCCCCCATCCCTCTTTTGAGCTGGAATGTAATTCATTGACAGAGGAGAATAATTTCCCATCTATCCCTAGGAATTTCAATGGTCAACCCCCATAGTGACAGTCAGACAGAAGGCGTAAGAAAAACAGAAAATATGAGGGTTCCTCTCCCCAATCATGACTGTTCATATCTCAAATATTCGTGGGTTAAATGATCCTACGAAAAAAGCATGGGTCTAGGAAATAATACGGAAACACAAACCATGGTTGATAGGGATGTTGGAAACTAAAATAAAAGACCCCTCCTCTTTATTCGAGGGGGGGGGGGATTTTTGGGAACTAACTGGGAGATCATCTCCAACCACTCTTCTCATTATAATGGTTAGATAGTCAGTTTATATAATTGTGTTCTTTTGGTAGTTCAACTTTTGGACTCTTATGACCAACTTATACATCTTCACTGTCATTTAAGGGGTTTGGACAATAGGTTTTTTCTTACTGTCATTTATGCCTCTAATTTTGTTCAACGACAAAAACTATGGTTAGACCTTAGTCGGATGCAGCAAATTGTGGATAACCCTTGGTTGGTTATTGGAGACTTTAACTATTCTCTCTTTTCAACTGAAATTGAAGGGGGAGATTATTTAATACTGGGTTAACGAAGAAACTCTCCTATTTCCTTTCCGTGATGGATTTGGTGGATTTGAAGGGCCTCGAGTTAGAAGCTAACTTAGTCAAATAACCAACAGGGGGATTTTTTCATTCGAAAAAAGTTGGATCGAGCTCTTGTTAATTCGGCTTGGTGGGGTCATTTCTCCCACTCATTTGTGTATTTTGGGGACAATCTCCTCTCTGATGGCTCCTTCATATTGATCCAAAGATTGGAAGAGAGCCCAAGACCCGCTGCCCCATTTTAGTTCTTTAAAGGGCTCACTGAGATGGAGGGATTTAATGACTTGGTAGATAGGTGCTGGTCAATTAATGTGGCTCGTTACAAATCCTTTCAATTAATGCAGAAATTGAAGAAGGTGAAGGTTGAAATGAAAAGTTTCCTATCTCGGCGGTATCTGGATACAACTAACTTAAGGGAGAGGCTCTTGATAACCTAAGATGCTTGCTACTACGATCCCCATAACGTTTTCCTTTGTACTACAGAAAGCTACTGCCTCCGCAATTACATGGAAGCCTTACAACTTCAAAATTTCATTCTTCACCAAAAGGCCCGGTTAGACTGGCTCAAGGAAGGGGATACCAATTATAAGTTTTTTCATGCTTCCTTACTGGCTCATCAGAATACCAATACAATATCATTCCTTATGGATAATAGAGGCCACACTTACTCTTCTTAACACCAATTGTAGGAGTTGGCTCAGACACATTTTGCAGAATTGATGGGTGAAGATTCTTCTTTTTTGCCCGTCTTAATATGATCACTTTAATGGAGGCTTTGGTTGAACCTAACATCTTGGAACAACTGATGTGGCTTGTTACTCGTAAGGATGTCAAACAAATCCTTTTCAGTATGAAACCCTCCGAAGCACCTAGTCCTAACAGTTTTGCTGCTTTATTCTTCCAAAGGACTTGGGATATCACAGATGATCTGGTTTCTTCTGTGGTGTTGGAATTTTTTCAATGCAGGAAGATGCTTAAGGAGTTAAAACATATATATATTTGCTTAGTTCCTAAAAAGCGACACCCTCAAAATATGTATGATTTCAAACCAATTTCCTGTTGTAATACCATATATAAAATCATTTATAAGATCTTAGCAGAGAGGCTAAAAGTAGCCATCACCGGCATCATCAATCTAGGACAAGGAGCTTTCATCTTAGGGAGGAACATTGGGGATAACATCCTCCTCTTATAGGAGCTATTAAAAGAGTACAACTCAAGAAAACATCTCCGAGGTTGTTTAATTAAGGTCTCTTCTTCAAGGCTTTTGATAAGTTAGTTGGCAATTCATTCACTTATGCCTTGAAGCTATTAAGCTACCACCTCAATTCATTAATTGGATTATGGCTTGTGTATGAAATCTTTCTTTGAGTATTCTTATCACTGGGATCCCAACCAAGTGGATCCAGACAACTAAGGGTATTCGACAAGGGACCCTCTATTACCTTATATTTTCTCTCTGGTTATGGAATGGTCTTATTTTTACAAATATGTAGATAGAAATTAGTAAGCTATTGAGAGATTGATTTGAGAAGAATGAATTGTGTGTTTCATTTAATCTCTTTTCACTGTATTTATACATTTGCTGTCAACATTATTAACAGACTTTAACAGAAACTATCTTCTAACTACTACTAACATCTTCTTGATTAACAGACGTCTAAGACAACAACATACTCCTCCTGTCTTAGGAGTCTTGAGATACGCCTACCCTGTTCCGCAAATATTCGAACCTTCTCCCTTGTAACTCTTTAGTGAATAGGTCAACTAATTGTTCCTCTGTTTTGCAATACATGAGCTTGACTTCTCCTCCTTTCTGGATATCTCGTAGAAAGCAACATTTCATTTTGAAGTGTTTTGTTCTCCCGTGGAAAACCGGATTCAGAGAGATCGCTAAGGCTGCCTTGTTGTCAATCAACACTTCTGTGCTCTCCTCCAATGCGATACCTAGCTCTTCCATCATCTTTCTTAGCCAAATGGTTTGGTTCACTGTAGTAGTAGCAGCAATCAACTCTACTTCCGCTTTCGACTGAGCAACCATGCTCTGTTTCTTCGACCCCCATGAAAAACATCCTGAACCCAAACTGAAATAGTACCCAGAGGTGCGTTTCATGTCATCGGATGAGCCTCCCCAATCACTGTCTGTGTATCCTTTCATTCTCAAGTTCCCTGTTCGTCTATATTTAAGACTGAAATTGTAGGTTCCCTTCAAATATCTTAGGACCCTCTTAGCTGCTGTCATGTGGATTTCTGTTGGTGATGCCATGAATCTCGAAAGCATGCTCACTGGAAACTGAATATCTGGTCTTGATGACGTTATGTACATCAGACTTCCAATGAGGCTCCTGTATCTTCCTTCATCCGTGGCCTTGCTTCTGTCTTCCTTCTGCAATTTTTCTTTACTGTTCATTGGGGATTTTGCTGGTAACATGTGGAATCTCTTGAGTACTTCTCTGATGTACTTCCTTTGGCAGATGAAAATCCCTTTCGGATGTTGATAGAGTTCCATTCCTAAGAAATATGTCATAATGCCCAAGTCTGACATCTCGAATAATTTCTTCAATTTGAGCTTAACTCCTTCAATTTCCTTGTCATTATTTCCAATCAGAAGCAAATCATCAACATAAACAAACATGAAAATAACTCTATTCTCTTTCTTCCTTACGTAAAAGGTGAGCTCATTTTCACTTCTGGAAAATCTGATCTGTTGAAGATAAGCATCTAATTTGTCATACCAAGCTCTTGGAGCTTGTTTCAACCCATACAATGCTTTCCTGAGTCTGTACACATTCTCTTCTTTACCTTTAACAATGAAACCCTCAGGCTAGTCTACATAGATCTCCTCCTTCAGCTCTCCATTTAGGAAAGCCGACTTGACGTCCAGCTGATGCACTAGCCACCCCTTCTCAGCAGAGATACTAAGGATTAATCAGATTGTCTCTAGTCTAGCTACTGGTGCGAAAGTGTCAGTGTAGTCCACTCCATTCACCTGAGAGTACCCCTTGACAACCAACCTTGCTTTGAACTTGTTCAAGGTCCCATCCGGATTTACTTTAGTTTTGTACACCCACTTTACGCTAATAACTTTTCTGTCAATTGGTTTCTCCATAAGCTCCCAAGTCTGGTTGTTTTCAATCATTTTGATTTCCTCCACCATTGCAGCTAGCCACTCCTTGCTTTGTTTTGCTTCTTTGAAGCTTGCTGGTTCATAAAGAGTTAAGTTGCAAGTTTGGTAAATATCATATAGTAATCTTGTACCTCTTTTCGGAATATGATCCACTTGGTCATTAAGGTCATCATCTGTTTGTATTTCTGGTTCTGCCTCCTCTTCACTCTCGTGTGAGTTGGTTTCTTCTACCTCTCCTTGTTTAGCTTCTGCTTCCATGTTTGGTTTGTCTCCATTCTCAAACCCTTCTTCAGATGTAGTTTCAGGAAATTGAGCTCCAAGCATCAGCATTTTCTGCACCTGTGAGTTGTCTTCCTCCAGCTTTGACCAATCCCACATCTCATCCTCATGGAAGGTGAGGTCTTTTGCATTTTAGCTTATAGACGACCTGAAATTACTTGCATATTGCTAAAAGCTACTGAACTACATATTACA
>JANITX010010741.1:0-10060 GCA_027564395.1 Erythroxylum ulei | reverse complement strand
ATTTCTTACCCGTTTCAATTTTTATTAAATGCACTGGGCATTTTTACTGTGCATTTGCGCAGAGATAACCTGCTAGTTTTAAGGAAATAGTGAGATCCACGACAAAGAGACATGGTTGTGCTAGAGGTGGTGTTTATTACCCCAAAAAAAAAAACACTAAAGACTTAGGATCTAGGTTATGACTGTGGGGTAGACCATGATATATGCGAAGTAAAACATATTTAAGGGGAAAAAATCTAAAATTTAAGAGACTTTAGCTATCTTTTAGAGAAAAAAACATTAAAGAAACACCACTTTCTCTCCAAAAATGGGTTAAATATCAGAAGGCTTCCGACCTTTGGACAATCAGTTATTAGAGAATTAAGATTCATACATCATCTTAATGGATCAAGCTGTTAGTGGTTTTGGGGAGTTTATTTATATTTACTTCTACTATGATTTCTCTATCTTTATAATTTGATTTGGACATTTTTTAGGTAAATTCTTCTTTTATATTTAGATGGAGAAAATCCTAAACGTTATTTTTATATGAATTGATTTAATTTAATTTATAAAATAGGGTTTATTTACGTGAGCTATCTTTATTAATCTTAATGATGAATTAAACATGTTAATATGTAAATCTAATTTTAATTTACCCATGGATGACTCGACAAAGTTTGTGTTATAAGTTGGTCCTGACCTAGTAATACTCAAAGAAGACCTATATGATCTTGCCAATGCTAGGGTTAAACCTTTTATAAAATTGATAAAGCTTGATCCATTTAAAGGGTGCTAGCATTGGTAGAGATAAGAATTAAATAACCACATAGCAAATAATTGTAGCTTAAAAGAGTATAATTATAGTGTTTAAATATTTATGTTAGGCTAGAGAATGTCCAAATTATAGGTTAATTAACTAATGAAGTAAAAATTTATACTAGGAAAAGAACTTATCTAGATATAGTTATTTGATTACATTCTCTTCAGATTAATTGTCTTATTAATTTTTACTAACTATTGTCATAAGTTTTATTTTATGATTCATTATTCTAGAAATCTAAGAAAATCATCATTTTATTCATTACTTTTATACTAATTAATAATGTTAGGATTCTTCTATTCTTGCTACTTGTTTGTATGATCCATACCCTCCTTACTATTATATTATTTACCAATAATAGGTGCACTTGCCTAGTTAATAAGTGATAGATGTTTAATAAAGAAAATTTTGGTATCATTAATATATAAATATATATTAACTGCACATTTGCCAACTAATAATTAGTATCTCCTCAACTGATATCCAGACAAGAATAAGAATGGTGCCTTTTACAATTGATTTTAAAAGAAAATTTACCAAAGGCCCTCAAAAGAGACAAGTAAGGAAGTTACTATGAAAAGATTGATTGTTGAACCAAGCAAGAAAAAAAGGAGGTGGTTATTGGAACAAAAGGAGGAATACACTTCCATTCATACTGGTATGATTTAAGCATATTGAATTGCCATACATACTTAGGGGTAAAATGTATTATTACATATGCTAAGGGAACAAAATTTAATTAATCATTAAATTGTTACATGATATTTTTAAGAATTATTCACCTACTTGATAAGCATTTTTCATGTACCCTTTGTCTATATGATATAATTTTTAAAAAGAGGTTGAGGGAAGTTATTTATTTTTTCCTTTTGACACTTATAGATTGATATATCACATGTTTAATATTAACAAAAGATGGGAGAGAATAAGGATATTGGAACATGATCATTCATGATGCATGGATTAAGAGGGAGAATGCATTACATAATGCTTTAACACAGAGGAGCTTATTCAATGTCACTTATTTTGGTAGTTTCAATGAATCATATGATCAATTATCAAATGTTAATTTACAATTAGGCATATTACATATACTTTTGTCACAATAAGAGTGAACTTGGAAAGGTTTTTAAGAAAACTCTCATGATGAATCAAAATATGATTTTCTTTTAAGTTTTTGTTAAAAATATTTGTCATGATCTTTGAAAGAAACTGAAAAGTTTTGAAAAGAATTATATTAGTCTTTAATGGCACTCAAGAGGTGGGGTGGAGTGGTAAATTGGGTGTTTATAAAATTTAACAAAATTTTCTAGCTAATGAACTTGACAACAATCAATATATATGAGAATAAAGAAATTGCCTAACATGAATTGAACAAATAATTGAATAATCATTTAAAGAGGATAATCAAGAGAGAATGCAAATTGATTTATAGTGGTTTAACAAATAACCTTTACCCACTTCCATTCCTAAGACTCTTTTTAAATTTCTACTATAATTCTTCTTTTAAGGTAAAGAATAACTTTTAAACAATCCTTTTTCGATAAAGAGGAACCATTTTACAATCTTCCCTTACTGTGAAAGGAATATCAATGCCATTTGAAAAATCCCCAAGTATGATATATAAACACCCTATCAAAAGTTCAGAATTCAAAATATCTCACTTCATCACTTTAATAACCCCAAAGAGGCTTACTTATACAAATTTGAGAAAATGATGCTCAAATGCTTAATAAACACTTAAAAATGTTTGTAAAAGATATTCAAATGCCTTTTTATTCTGAAACTAATGAGAAAATGTATATTTATAAGGTTTTGAGACTCTTATTAGCCATTAGATCTAAAAACTAGCCATTACAATAAGTAGTTATAGAGCATTGATCATTATAACATATTATTTGACAAATGTGCATTAAATATACAGATTCATTACTCCTTAACATATTGGATGACCATTAGGAATACTGGTCAACCAATATATTAACTAATGTTATTACAAACACTCTTATAATTTGATAATTTTAACTAATATTGGTTATCCACTAACTTATATAGGTTGACCAATCTTGCAAAAATATGATTTTAACAATTTTAAATGTTAAAACTCAATTTGTTTAATGCAATTACAATTTTAAAACATTCCAAAATTTTCTCTGAAGGTTGTTTAAAAGGTCAATTGCCTTTTCTCTTAAAAAAGAAAGTTTTAACACCTCTTGATGAATGAAAAGACTCATGCAATGAAGTAATATAAATTATTTATGCATGGTGAGCCTTTGAGATTACAATTTATAATATAAAATCTTAAATTACCTTAACAAAACTTAATCTTCTTCTTTTTTCAGCTTAAATTTCATGTTGTTAGTTATAAACTTCATTTTTTCTTTTATATAATTCACAGAGTATCTTCTTGAGTTTATGACAACATCTTATTCTCATATTGTTTCTCATCAAAATAATAGATTCATTAGTAATACTTATGTTTTGTTATCATCAAAAAAATCTATTAGAACAACTCCCTTTTTAATAATGACAAAGCATTTGAGATACTAGAGAATAATAGCAAAATTAAGCACAGAAGTAACAATTCATATCAAGATAATGATTAGCTCTCCTTTAACTAATATGTAAAAAACATTTCAATATCAATAACAAAAGAGATATTTAAAGAATTATCCATATATATAGGTAAATGAAATTAAAAAATTATTCCCCAAGAATTTCATCGTTCCCTCTAAATTTAATGTCACCAATCTTTCTCTCCCTTTTTGAATCATCACAAATAAATCATTTATCTAAAAATGTAAAAAAAAATAAAGTATCATACATTAAGCTAACTTGATTAAAATATCAAAACAAAAATGGTTAAGATCAATAAACTTTCTCAGTAAAGAGTCATAATAGACATTTAAAAGAAAAAAGCCTATTTTGATATAAGCATCTCTAATTATATCTAATTTTTTAAAAATCTCCAATTTTGACACGTTCCCAAGCTAAAATTTTAATTAAAGAAAAAAGTGCAAGTTTTGACAAAATTAGAGGTTGGAATTGCAAAAAACAAAATAATCATAATTGCAATATCCAACTATCAATTTCATAAAAGAGTTTATAAATTTGGAAGTCCTAAAACTTAAAAAAATATTGATATGAAAAAGTGCCAAAAAGATCAAATTTGAACAAAATCAAAGATCTATTGATGTAGTTAACTATAAAAGCATCAATTTAAAAAGATAATCTAAATTGTAAAAAATTTTGAGAATCCCCAAATTCAAAATCCAATACTGACCAAATTTTAATTTGATAAAATCTAACTTGATTATCTTGAAATAGGGAATGATGTTTCTTAAAGCAAAGAGTGATTTTTTAGGGTTTTTGAAGATATAAACATATAAGATAGAAAAGAGAAGAAAAGAAAAGGAGAAAGCACTTGTGTCATGTCGATTGATCAATCATATAGCTACACTAGTCAACCAGTGTTTATCTTAAATAGGACAGGTGAAGTAGCGTTGAACAAGCGAGACAGAAGCTAAATTTTTATTTTAAACTCATTAAATTGTTTGACCATAGAGCTATATTGGTAAACCAATGACTAAAGTAGTTGACTAATATATCTAGCCAATATATTTACAAAGTTATTGGAAAGAAATGTTTCTTATACAAAGGGACGTTAGTCGACCACTTTAAGACATATAATGACCAATATGCATAGGTGTTCATTTAGAGGAGCAACCAAAATCCTTACAAACTTACTAGAAAGACAAAACTTCTTAGAAAAGGGGATATTAGTTCATCAATATGCATAGGTGGTTGACTAAAGGAGCGAACGAACCCTTTACAAACTTACTGGAAATGCAAAATTTGGTGACTTTTAGGACATTGGTCAACCACACTAATACATTAGTCAACATGTTGACTTGATGGCTTGAGAAATAACCTTTAAACTCAAATTAAAACATCAAAACACTTAATAAGTCATGGGAATATTAATCAAGAACTATCATAAACATCAAAAGAGATTTTGATCATATAGAATCATGCCCAAGTCTATCCTAATATCCTTATTCATTGGTTTGGTGAAATTATTGCCTGATTAATCTAGTTCACTAGTAAGATTTAATTTAATATCCCTATTATGCATATAATCTGTAAGTCTAAGGTCCATAATATACCAAAGAAATATTCAGTTCCTCATTCGTAGTACACAACCAAAAATTCAAGGCTAAGGATTTATACTCAAATTAATAAATAAAAGCATGAATTAGTAATTACCTTATATTAAAAATTGCTTATGATATTATTTTGGATGATGATTCTTCTTAAAATTTTAATCTATTGGAAGCATCTCATTATTTTTATCATCATCTCTTAGTTCAATAATTTTCTATTTTAAAGAGTCATTGGAGATCATTCTTATTCTCTTTAATGACTAATTTCTCCACATCCTACATCAACATTTTGAATACTTTCTTGAATACAAGAAGGATAGATTCATCAAGATAAAAAAGCGTAAACTCTTAAAAAGTAATACTCAATTTAGTAACTACCATCTTTACTATATACTAGTTTCTCTTTCTTTTCTAAGAGCCTTAGAAAATAAAACAATCAATGTATTTTAGATACTCAAATGAGCTTGGCTCCTTGATTGTTAGGCTCTTTCTTATTTTTAACTTACACTTTTAGGGTTTTCTTTCCATTCTTTGTTTAAAGAAACAAAATCTATCAACATATTCATACTTACCACAAAAATTACATACCATGTTATATGAGAGATGGTGATGCATAAATACATTTCTTGGACCTTTTTGTGTATATGCATATTGAGATATATTCCTTTGGATATTAAAGGTATTGCATATTCTCTTACTATATTAGATCAACTAACATGATTATGTGTATGATACCTACTATGATTGAAGGCTTGATGTATGATATATTGAGTTCTAAAGGGTTGTAAGTGAGTTTGTAAGTTATCATAGAAGTTATGCTAATTGATTGATTTAATTTGTCAATATTTGAATTAACCATAAGTGCACAACATAGTTATAGCTAGCACAAGTAAGTACGGATCGATCCTACTAAGACAATGTTTACTAATAATTACTTTCTCATATTATCTAACTTAAATATTGGACATTGGTTTTAATAAAGAAAATAATACTTAAACAATTACAATAAACTAGGAAACAATAATGAACACAAACAACATAAATTACTTAGAAAACAATCAATATCAAGAATTAGTGTCTTGGTAATAAATCCCATTAAAACCATTAGATAATTAACCTTTTATCATGCAATAGTTTTATGGACTATTGGACTGTGAACATTCCTATCTTATGCTAATAACTCTCCCAAGAATACTAACAAATAATCCGTAAGTTTATTAACTAAAATTATTTAAGTTAGTTTCTAGGACTACTTTATTGATTTTTGAATTTTGCTATTAGGTTTGATCCTAATCAAGAGAATTTATGTTGACTTATCTTTAGGTTTGTAATTAAGTCCTTTCAATTATGGTAGATCTATTCATACACAGGATTTCTCAATCTCTATGCTATGAAATCAAATTATGTAGTAATATTCTAATTCTATTCGAATATAATAAAACACATAATTGAATTACAATAGATTAATCAAAACAATTGAATTAAATAAAAGAATAAAAAATATATTGTAGCACAAACTGGGGTTCATCACATCTAGACACTAATAAGAATTTAGTCACACGTAATAGAAAATGAAATCAAAGATAAACTAAAAGAAAAATGAATAGAAAACAAAGAGTTCATAATTCTAATTCATGCTTCTTTTCTATCGAATGTTCTTGAAATTTAAGGTTTATTGTTGTAATATATTGGATCTTTTGATGATTTCTTCCCATTCTCTATGTCTGTAGATCAATATCATTCCTATTAACATTCTTCACATCTAGAATTGGCTTAGGAAGCTGCTCCCCCAAATCTGCTTCTATTCACATCTTTTTATACTAATTTTTTGATACATAGGCATATACTAGATCATGTATAAACCAAAATCTCAAAATTTGTAACTCTACATAAGCTGAGAGACTCACACAGCCAAAGACACAGCAGTGTATCCCTTAATTGCTTCAATTCTTCATTTTATGCTACATTTTTGTCCAAATTCTTCTCCTTTTAGTCCATGAAAGCAATTATAACCAATAAATACACTTGGAGTGAATTAAGTACCAAATATAAAATAAAACTATAAAATATCAAGTAGAAATGCATCAAATATAAGGTATAAATATATTGAAATATACATTTATCAAACATCCTTACACTTAAGTGTTTGTTTGTCCTCAAGCAAACCATAATCAAAATTATCAATTTTACAAAACCTATCTGTCATTGATCTTAACCTATCCATTCATACTATAAATCATCATGTATATTGAATCAAATTAACATACAATTAGAATCAAATCATCCTAAAATTATCTTTGTAAGTCCATATTAATAGTAATCAAATTAATAATCACATTAAAATCGAAAGCATAAACCTTTACACCCTTACCAAGATTTCAATCAATGCACTCAAGTCTTTAAGGTGAAAAGTATCAAACTCTCATTCAATGTATAGTATACCTCTTACCATATGCTTATAGTTATCACATTTCTATCACTTACCTGTATCATAGAAACAAAAATCCAAAGGTCTTTACAGGTTTATACTGGAGCTTTGGTAAGGTATGATTGGGATCATAAATAAGTAAAATTAAAGGGAGTTTACTCAAGAGAATATTACATGAAACTTGTTTACAATAGATACAGGTCCTTTCCTTATAAATCCAATGATACCATATACTTTTCTTTTCTTTTTCTATGCTCATTTTTTTAATCAAATCATATTTTCAAGCATTCAGTACCATAATTAAAAAAAATGTGCCTTTCAAGATTTTCAATTTTTAATCAAGCACATAATGCAAATAACTTTTAAGGTTCAAAACAATACAAACCTTCAAAGAAAAATAGGATAAAGGTTAATGTGTGTTTAAATCAATGAAAAAAAAGCTAAGACTCAACTTAATTATTCCTAACGGATAATTTACAGTAAGGTAATTATCAAAGAAATAGGTTAAAACAAATTGTTGAATCTAAGTACCTCTATCACTTCAATGCTTCTAATTTAACAAATATGATCTCAATTTGTATAATGAAAACAAGTTCTAGAATTATTCAACTATATAACATACATGAAAGAAATAAAAGAGATTTAAAATTTTGAAAATTTCGCTCTTAGGCTCAAAAACTCACGAAAAAGATAGGTATATATGTGTGAATAATATGCAATTTCCATTCAACTTGATTATGTAAATGAATACTAAAAATATAACTTATAAGAGTAATTTTGTTTTAACTATAATCCTTTTGCATACTAATTCAAATTAATATTCAATAATGAAGTAAAGTATTGATGTAAAAACTTTAATTAAGCCAAGATATCAGTTCATAAAATTTAATAACCATGATTATAATAAGTTTAAAGAAATCATTAAAAATCATTAATCCATTCCCCACACTTAAAGTTGCACGTTGTCCTCAACATATATAATATAAGCATATATAATAAGTTAGAAGGTTAAGTGGTACTTTCATGAGCAAGACGATTTTATTGAATTCTGATCCATCCAATACTAGACTACAACCTTGCAAAATATAAAGGAAAAGGGATAAAAATAAATAAATATAACACAAGTGAATAATACAAAAGAACATCATTAATTATAATGTTAAAGAGAACAAAATAATTAATGGAAAGAAAATTTAAAAATATACACAAAGGATAAAGAAAAAGAAAGAATATACAAGACTAAGCATATCCCTCATTATGTGATCCTTGGGGATCCGACGAAGGAGATGATCCTAAACAGGTGGATAAGCTACTAAGGAAGTGCCCTTACCAGATGGTGGAGGATGGAAATCAATGCCTAAACGACCCACCATTAAAAGCATCACCTCTCCCACCTATCCAACTATAAATTGAAGCTTGCCTAATCATATAAAAAACATCTCCAACCATCCTACCTACTCAAGAAGCTCGGCCTACTAAAGTTTAAGGGTCCAATAAGTTCCTAAAAGTTGGCCTAAGGCTATCTTTAGTTGAGCCATATTGTGCAACCTAACTCTAGGACCTCTTAAAACACCTAACTCTAGTATTGCATCTTCTGTCTCGGGTGGCACTGGTTGTGGTTGTGGTTATGCTAGTTGCTACATTGTAGGTTGCTCCACTCTATCTCCACCCTTTATAGCTGGCTTGTTGGGCTCCCCAATAAATCTATAAATATCTCTTATAGAACCCTACGTTTACGTATCATGCATTTATGTTGCATCATTGCTTGATTAAGCGCTACCATGGTCATCATCTGTTGCATTGATGGTAGTCAATCAAATAGACATCCTTATCTTCAATTTGTCGCCTGATGAATTAGACAAGTGAATGTTCCAAATGAATTGACATCCTCTCACTCATGCTCCATAGGTAGTATATGTCCATGTTCCCCATAAATCCTCTGCTATCACCTCGACAACTTAGTGTATGACCTAGAATATCGTGGATATATCTGAGCATTGGATGTCACAATGTTAAAGCGTTTGACTTTATTGGGTCATAGTTGTCTTCGATGTTGAACATACGCTAGAAGTTTCAAGGAGACAATCCATATGAAAAATCAGTCAGGAATATAAGGTACTCCGATGTCCTCACATGTTCTCGGTCATAAAGACCCATTATGATGGAGAATTTTGTGTAGCTGATCTGGTAAATTTCTCCTGTCATCCAAAATTGGACCATGTTCGAACGATCCCCATCGTAGCATCCTCTCTCCATGAAGAAGGCAGAGAGGACATCTAGTGTAAATGTTGGGACCTGATCTCGGAACCGGACCCCAACAGGAAAAGCGGAAAACGGAAACGAAAACAAAGCGAAGATCATAAAGCGGAAGCAACATCATAAGCGAAATCGAAGAATCGGATTTGCAAAACGAAAGCAAATCGCTTAGGAACAGAAACTTAATTTTCGACATCCGCGTAACGAATATTTTAGAAAATCCTTGCGTTGGAAACCCAAAGACTAAACAAATCTGAAATCCGGTATAATTTTTTTTTCTTTCCTTTCATCTTTATTCAATCTTATGCAAGTCAAAACCAAATAATTTCCCCACTGGAAAATTTATCCTCAACAAAACTCAATTCATATAATTCGTCTATTAACCAAATCTTATTTATCCTTTTTCAAAAA